>JAQFYZ010004879.1:0-10342 GCA_034695085.1 Cylindroiulus punctatus
AAATTTCAAAACACCAAATAAATAGAACTTTTTACATTTCATTATGACTAAAAATATGTATGCATTATTTCGGCAATATTTGGTCAGGGAAATTTTTGGATTTAGTCAGGGAAAGTCAGGGAAAAGTCAGGGAACTTTGAAATTGAAGTTTTGTGGCCACCCTGATTATCTATCAGTACACTTCAAAATGATATTTCTTTTTGTTATTTTTATTTCAGACTAGACGTGGTCCATTTTCAGCTTTGGTAGGTCGTCCGGTATATAATCGCCTGCATTGCATTTCCCAGGCGACGGACGTTTTGCCACCAGTTTCCATGGGCGGCTTAAAGAAATTTCGCTTGCTGCTATGGAAAAACTTCGTCCTTCAGAAACGCCATCCCAAAGGATTAGTGTTTCAACTTATTGTGCCTGTCATACTAGCAATAATTTTGGTCATTACTCGCCAGCTTGCCGAGACTATATATTACAACCCAAATTCCAAATATGACCCGTTCACGCTGACTAACTGTAAATTACGACCCATACCACAGTCGGATTCTGGCTATCCCATCAAAACCAACAGTACCTGGCTTAGGATATCCTATGCACCAGCCAATGATATTGTCAATGAGATTATGGTTACGTTTGGAAAACAGTATTTCCAGGCTGTGGAAAGTAAGTATCATATCAATTACTTGACTTTTGTTGTTTCATAAACGAGTTGTTTTAAAAATTTAATTAACGTATTTTGGTTATCTATTAAACTATCTATTAGCATGATGAATTATTAGCAAACTAATTATCCAATCATAATGTTCAAGTTTTGGTCAAATTTATAACTCATTTATTTACATGTCATTTACATGCATATTCGATCTAAACGGCTAGAGAATTATTTCTAAAATAGAGCTACAAAATATTTTTTTATGTACTAATATTATGAACGGTCGAACTTGGAATTATATTGTGAATTCATTTCTCCTCACAGTTCAAGCATTTACTACAGAAGACGACTTGGTCGATTTTTTTAAATCTAATGAAAGTACGACCAATGATGTGGGTGCTGTTGTGTTTATGAACGTTCTATCAAGAGATGATTTGTCAAGCAAGTTAACATATAAACTACGCTTTCCACTCAGACCGTAAGTTAATAATAATTGTTGACTATTGTTTCTGTTCTTGGACATGGTTACAATGAAATTAATTGTTATTTGGGATGTACAATCCGAAATTGTTATATTGACCCATAGTGATCGAGTTGATCAATTGAATGGACGATTGACAAATACATTAAATTATTCTAGACAAACGGGTATATTTTCCGTTCCCGATACATGGCTGACCAAGTTCACTTATCCACCATATCAATCACCTGGACCAAGAGAGAGCGATGACACGTTTGGTGGACAACCAGGTAGTTTTCATAATTGTGTTTGTATGTGTCGATATTAATAGTGTTCACATACTACCAAAAGACATCTTCTCATTTAGGATATTGTCAGAAAGGATTTCTTGCCGTTCAACATGCAATAGCCTCTGCTGTTACAACTGTTTTAACTGCAGGACGCGTGGAACAAGATAGTGTGAATGTGCTCATGCAGAGGTTTCCGTTTCCACCTTATTATACTGACTACATGCTAACTGCCTTGAAGAATTTTCTCCCACTAATTATTATGCTCAGTTTATTATATCCGGCTTTTGATTTGATCAAGAGTCTTGTATTGGAAAAAGAGAAGCGGCTAAAAGTGAGTTGTTAATGTTGTTAATGTTTATGAAATGTTAGCCATTCCTATTGAAATTTTATCTTGACAATCACTAGACATTTCCCTGAATTGACCAGAGGTTGAATAGCTTTTATGTTGGTATTTCATTCTTAGAAATCAATTTCGCTCCAAATATTTAAAATTAATTTTGGCTCGCATTTACACACACTCATCATTAGGTGCCCCTTACAGATGTATTTAAATATATTTGTTAGAATGCATGACGTTTTGTTTGTTTGCATGGCTATGCAATGTTAATTTAAAAAATCAACTAATCATACAAAAAAGATACAAATACTGACGTAATTGTATATTCTTACTAAGAAATTAATGTACTCGCATGATTCTTTGACAAGAAAAATATATTTTTCAGGAATTTATGAAAATGATGGGATTGAGCTCTGCGCTTCATTGGTCGTCATGGTTTACGAAATCATTGATCTTGTTTGGAATTGATGGAGTTCTTATTGCATTTCTGATGTGCTGCACGTTTGGGAGAGTTGGGGTTCTAGCCAAAACTGATGGAAGCCTTTTCTTTGTTTTTATTCTTCTTTATATCATCAGTGTGATATGCTTCTGCTTTATGATCAGCACGTTTTTTTCTAAAGGTGCAATTTAGGAAACTTTGAAATTTTAATGCATTTTCTGTATGTTTTAAGTGTTATTACGTACATAAGTTACGATTTTCTGACATTCATTCTCTGTTATACAGCTAATTCTGGAGCTACTGCCGGTGGACTCATCTTTTTCTTTTCTTTTATTCCATACTTTTATTTGGTTGATGTGTACGCAACAATGAGTGTAGGTCAAAAATTTGCAGCCTCATTGCTCTGTAATGTAGCTATGGCATTTGGAGGAATGCAGATCTACACAAATGAAGGCGCTGGTAGGCATTGTTTCTGCTTTGAGTACGTGTAATATCAAGTTTTACTATAATGCAAAAAATGCATCTCAAAATTCAGTTTGTTTTCAAAATCAAAATTTTTTATAATAGTTTACAATGAAACCTTTAAAAGTAGTACAAGTGAATTTTCTTCAGCATGACAACTGCTGAATACGTACCTTTTATGCTATTTAAATAATTAAATAGACTAAAACTTGCATATCTTGTCTTTCGTTAGGCTTTGGCGTGCAGTGGAATCGAATTGCCACACCCACCACCCCAGATGACAACTTCACAATGGCTGCAGTAATGGCAATGCTTGCCTTTGACTCTTTTCTTTATTTGATTGTCACATGGTACGTTGATGCAGTTTTTCCTGGGGAGTATGGAATGCCGCAAAAGTGGTACTTCATGTTTCAAGTGAGTTTAGCATTATTTTTCAGAACATTAAATATGGGCCATTTTTTAATTTAAGTTTGTTTGCAGAAGCGTTACTGGTTTCCAAATGCTAAGGAAAAGTTATCTATTCCATTGCCACCTGTTCGCCAAAAAGCTGATTTGTTTGAAGATGAACCTGTTGGACTCTCAGCTGGTATACAAATTCAAGGCTTAACAAAGGTTATGTGAAATTTGTTGGGGTACTCTTGTCATATAGTGTAAATTAAAGCTCCTGCGTTGACAGTTGTTTATGGTTATATTTTTAGGTGTTTGATAAAAACAAAGTAGCAGTTAACAACCTCAGCATAAACATGTTTCACGATCAGATAACTGTTCTTTTGGGCCATAACGGAGCTGGAAAAACCACTACCATGTCTATGCTGACAGGTACGTTTTAAACTGTTCGTATTTTTGCATATTAAATAGAAATGTTTTTTAAATATTTTCTTTTTGCTGTATATTGTAGGATTGTTTCCACCATCTCAGGGAACAGCATACATAAATGGTTACAACGTCATTCATGAGTTGGAAAAGACACGCAGTAGTCTTGGTCTGTGTCCACAACATAATGTTGTGTTTGATGATCTCACCGTAGCTGAACATTTCTACTTTTCTTGTATGGTATGATTGTTTACTGCAGTAATACCTGCAGCCATTGTTTCCTTTCAGATTCCCACTTTCGACTCGTACTTGTGTATTACTAATGTGTCATCTCATTGTGGATTGGTTTTCTTTCAGTTGAAGGAATGTGATGAATCTAGTGTGAAACAAGAAATTAATGACATGCTAATAGCTACTAATTTAGTAGAAAAGCGAGACACCCTTTCAGCTGCATTGTCAGGAGGAATGAAACGCAGACTGTGTGTTGGGATGGCCTTGGTTGGAGGTTCTAAGGTGGTCATGTTGGATGAGCCAACATCTGGAATGGATCCTACTGCACGAAGGTTTACATGGGATCTACTTCAGGCTCAAAGCAAAGGTCGGGCCATTCTACTTTCCACACACTTCATGGATGAAGCTGACATTTTGGGAGACCGCATCGCTATAATGGCCCATGGGGAGCTGCAATGCTGTGGCACACCCATGTTCTTAAAGCGAAAGTATGGTAAGATATGTGACCTATATTGTCATGTTTCTTCTCACTCATTCTTTAGGAACACACTTTAAAATTTGAATTTTATGTTTAGGTGCTGGCTATCACATGATTATCGTCAAGAAGCCTGGCTGCGATGTGAACACGATCAAGACCCTAATTACCTCGACTATTCCGAAAGCAGAACTTGAGAGCAATATTGGTGCTGAACTTTCCTTCATTTTGCCTCACAACAGCAGCAGTAAATTCCCAAAACTGTTTTCTCAAATCGAGCAACGGAAAGAGCAACTGTTAATTTCCAGTTATGGGGCGTCCATCACTACTATGGAAGAAGTATTTCTTAGGGTGGGCGAGCATGCTGATGGTTCTCTGAAAGCCATACTTAATTCGGGCAATGGCACTCATGATGGAAAGTATGAAAAATTGCAAGAAAACGGAACGTCACCATCTGTGAAACATGGAGCCACGCCATCTTCAAAAAATGGGGTTGCACCACAGTGGAATGCACAATCTTCTTCTGTGCATGGTTAGTTGTTTTCCATATTTGTGCATGTCCTCAGTCTTATGATTATGGTGATGAAGCAGTTGAAGAATGCACGTTGAAGCATCTATTTATTTGTAATGAAATATTTTTTCCTTTTTTATTTTAATAGTTGCTGTGGGTACTAATCAAGAAAGTAGAAATGCTGGTTGTAATCTTTTCATGCAACAGCTCAAGGGTATGATTATCAAACGAATGTTGCACACCAAGCGCAATTGGGCACTCATCTTGGCCCAGTTAGTGGCACCCATTGTTATTGTGGCAATATGCTTTGCCATCTTAAAGGCCAACCCAAAAGATTTAGTTGAACCTGCTCTTTCTCTTACACTTGAAGTAACACATTTTTTTAATTTTATTTATTTAATTTTTTGTTTTGGTCATTCTGAGCAGTATTTAAACTGGATTTTTTCAGCCGTTTGGTTTCACATCAGTGCCGTGTGCAAGCCAAGGAGATACTGCTGCAGCATTGGCTTCTGATTTTATCAGTCAATTTTCTGGAACAACAAATACACCGCTAAAAGTCAATGCCACTGGACCAACAGCTGATTTGACGCAATATCTTTTGGAAGTAGCCCACGATGACACATACCAGTATAACATGCACTACATTGTAGCAGGATCTTTTTTTCAACGTGAACCTAGCGAAAAAGTGATGGCAAACATCATGTTCAATAACCAACCATACCACAGCCCAGCCATTGGATTATCTGCACTAGACAATACACTAGTCCGCTACTTCACTGGTAATGAGAACTTTTCGTTAACCGTCATCAATGACCCTTTGCCATCGAATCTTCGGTCCCAGGTAACAAAGAGGAAAAAGGAGCAGGAGAAAGCATTTTCCGGCAATGGAAAACTAAAAGCTAAAGATGGAGCGAAAAAAGTAATCAGTTCGGCATTGGGTGTCTTTTTGGTTTGCAAAGAAATTTACAGTTTCAATCTGCACTTTGTTTAACGTTATGCACTTTGGTCGTGTGCAATGTAATCCATTTATCTTCATTTTCAAAATCCATTTCTAATGCTTTAATTTTAACATCGTATTGTTATAAACAGAAATCTAAACGCCCATTACTCAAGGTAAGATTTCTTAGACTGTAATTTAACTGTTGTTACAGTATTGTTGTACTGGTGCTGTATTTGGTACCCAATGTGAATTGATTGCGTACAGTTCTGACGTTTTGCTTTTGGTTATATACTGTTTGATTTTGTTTTGATGCTTTATTTGCTTTAATTTAATTTCTTTTCGTTTTGACCCATTCAGTACACTGATATGATAGCAGCCTTCATGACCAGTTTCCTAATATCCTTCGACGTGTTGATCGCCATCTCCTTCCTCACCAGCAGTTTCGTAATATTTCTGGTGAAGGAACGAGCCAGTGATGCTAAACATTTGCAGTTTGTCAGTGGTGTTAAACCATTCACCTTCTGGTTATCCACTTTCCTCTGGGACTTCATCAATTTCATCATACCTTGCATGTGCATTATGTTGTTACTTTTCGCTTTCAAGATTGGCGGTTTTCGGACAGGATTGGTTCAAGGTACCGATATTACATGTATTATTTAAATGCAATCTGTCAACATTTGTAAAAGACTCCAGCTGATAAATACTTGCAGATATTGCAGTAAAATGCTGTAAAGATTGCAAATCTTTAGAAATTCAGTTCATAAATTTCTACACGTATTGAATACTTAAACATTAAGTTAAGTCGACCACCACCATATGCACCTTATAAATTTTATTTCCCTTGTTACAGGTTACACATTTCTGGTGTTTGTACTCTATGGATGGTGCTCCCTCCCATTCATGTACCTCTTTTCCTTCATGTTTGACCAGGCTGCAAGTGCATATGCTCGTGTCACTATGTTCAACATCTTCTCTGGTATTTTTTTTTATTTTTCAATTTTTTTCTGTTGAGTTTAAAGTTCTTAATGAAATTGTAAATTTTTGTACTGTTTTATAGGGGTGGTGGCTCTTATAACTGTAACCATGCTAGCTCTCATTAATGATCAACTGCGAAAAGTTGCAAGGATCCTGGATTGGGTTTTTATGCTTCTGCCAAATTATTGTCTTGGAGCCTCCATCAAGGATTTATTTCTCAACAATTTCAATATGAACCTATGTCAAACTTATCCAGAATTATCCGGCACTTTATGTACGTATTCGCACTCAGTATTGAGATTGCCTTTATGTGGTCAAAAAATAGCCAATATAATTTTTACAAGTGTCGTTCTACTTGAGACAAACTGCACAAAAAATTCAGTTTTGCTCTACACGGTAATTTTTTACGGTAACCTTCATTTTAACGTTACCATAAAGCAACCATGATATAGTCATTTTGTGTGGACGAGACTTTTGAAAACGCGAAATATTACCTAATCGAATGTTATCTTTAGTGATATATTCAGTGATTTTTTAACATTTCATTTGCAGGTAACTGCGACAGTTTCTATTGCCTAAATTATGAAGTCAATTATTTAGCTTGGAAAGCACCAGGAATTGGCAGAGAACTTGTTTTCATGTCATTATGGGGTGCTGTCTACTTTGTTATTCTGTTACTTATGGAACTTGGATTGGGCAATCGCTTACTAAGTGCCATTTTTACTCTTCGATGGTCCTCAAAGAAGCCAGAATCGGTGGGCGTTGGTATGTCTATAAAATCGAATGGTCTGATATTTTTGTCAAATAGAAGATTTTAAACTATTGCAAAAATATCAATTCCCTGGGGTCTTTTTCAACACAAGAATGCATGTCAGGCTTCAACACTTAATATTTATCATTGACTGTTTTGTGTTATTTCAGTGAATCCACTGGCTTCACCAGTTGATGAAGAAGACAGTGATGTGAAGTCTGAAAGGGAGCGAATCATATCCACTCCAATAACAACTCTTGCTCAAACCGACAATCTAGTTTTCAGGTAAGTAACAATAATTAAATATACGTGCGCTCAATTCCAAATTTGCATCAAATGATCAGCCTTTATGTGAGTAATTCACTTCGGTAGGGATTTGTGTAAATATTATGGAATATTTAAACCATTTCGGGCTGTGGACCATTTGACTGCTGGAGTACCACGCGGTGAATGCTTTGGGCTGTTGGGGATTAATGGAGCTGGAAAGACGACTACATTCAAGATGCTTACTGGCGATGAAGCAGTGTCAGGTGGTGATGCTTACGTTGAGGGATTTAGCATTCGGAAAGAAATTAAGAAGGCTAGTGTGAATTATGTAGTATCAAAAATGTTGATTTCCTGGCGAAAATGTGTTTCCGAAGATTGTTTTGTAATTATGACCTCTTAATTAGGTTCAGCAACGCTTAGGTTATTGCCCACAGTTCGATGCGGTCATTGATGAAATGACCGGACGTGAAACTCTCTATATGTTTTCACGTCTTCGGGGCATCGTGGAAAAGGACATTGCTGATCTTATTGTAAACTTATCTAGAAATCTTCTATTTACGGAACATCTGGATAAACTAGTGAAAAATTACAGGTAATTAAAAGGCATAAGAGGTTAAAAGACAACAGTTATTCTTTGCCTAATAAGGCTTTTGAAACATCATTTTGGTCTGTTTCCCTTTGGTATAAGAAATGCAGTACTTTAAATTGATACTGTAATGCACCTCATAATCCAACCTGGACAATTATGAACTTATTCCTAATATGCTAGCTAAGTTTGAATTATACAAATTTATAACATAATCACGTTGCATTTTTACTTCAGAATATATCTGTAAAGTTTAAAAATGCCAAAAATGTTGACAAGTACATGTAGCTGGCTTGGCTTCACTATTGGGTGTTTGAACCATACAAACTTTACTTACATTCTACATTTAACAAAGACCAGGATATAGGATATCAGAAACAATAAAACGATCAGAAATTTATAAATTCAGAAGACAGAAAATTCCCACTGAAATTCATTGCTGTGCTTACGCAAGCGATTTTCTTTCTAGTGGAGGAAATAAACGCAAACTGTCTACAGCAGTAGCTCTTATTGGAAATCCCCCAATTGTTTTTCTTGATGAGCCAACTACAGGAATGGATCCCCTCGCACGACGACTAGTTTGGGACACAATCTCTCGAGTCCGTGATTCTGGAAGTTCCATCGTGCTCACTTCTCACAGGTAGTAATCAGTTGAATGGCTTTGTAAAATCACCTCGTTAGGTAGTCTAACACATTTATGCTGTACTACCGTTAATTCTGGACGATTTCAGCATGGAGGAGTGTGATATACTTTGCACCCGATTGGCTATTATGGTCAATGGTCGTTTTAAGTGCCTTGGAAGTCCTCAACATTTAAAAAATAAATTTGGGAATGGCTACACGTTGACCGCTAAAATTCAAAACAATTCACTAACAGCAAATAAAATGGACGAAATGATCAAAAAATTTCAAGGATTTATCAAACAAGCTTTTCCAGGTAAGCAAAGGCTATACATGTACACCTACAGTGTGCTTACAAGTATTAATTATGGCAAAAGTCGTTTTTAGTAATTAATGTGTTGTAATTGTTTTATGGAACTATAGGAAGTATTTTGAAAGATCAACATTATGGAATGGTACATTATCACATTCCCAACACAACTCAGACATGGGGTGAGATTTTTAGCATCTTGGAAAAAGCAAAAATTCAGTTCCACTTGGAAGATTACGCTCTTGGACAAACCAGTCTGGAACAAGTATTTTTGGGTTTCACGCTCAATCAAACATCAGGCAGCATTTCTACCTGAGGAAATTATGCACTCAGGATACAATCGCTGTTGTGTGCACAACGTTTTTAAATTATTTATCATGGTTATTGTTATGCTCTAGTCATTGTTTACTTGTACATTGAGCTAATGAACATACTAAAGATGGCGGTTTCACATTGATGCAAATGTGCGATTTCAGTATATGGAAAGAACATGCAGTATTTATTTTACGAGAAAGAATGGCATTTTATGTTTCCACATATGGCAAATGTACTATGTGTACGTCGTTGTTGAATTTTATTGACAAATTATGTTCTAATATATTTTGTGTTCTGCATTGGATTTCGATTTTATTGGTATAGTTGAATTAACATGGTCTGTGTATTATCGTGGCATGGACATTTTTCAACTTATGATGTCATCAAGGCTAGTTGTTCATACAGTGTAGGGTACTCTATAATACAGAATTATACCTACATGTATGAATACACTATCTACCATGCAAATTGCAAAAAAGTCATCCTGAAGCATATAACACCTCTGCGTCATCAGTATATGACATAACCTCAAAGTCCTTTTATTCTTTTTACTACAGTATATTTTATTACTTGCACGAATATATATTCTGCCAATTAAGTTAGCAATCTCCTCTTGCCATATTCACAACTCGTGATGAACAATCAACACATTTCAAGTGAGGATCACTCATGAACTTGTAGCATGTGGCAATACCTACAGCCAGATAATCTATAAATTATGCAAGGCATTTCATGTATAACTCGATGACGTTTTCAATCAACATTCAAAACTGTGGTATAAAACTTATTCAAACGTGAATTCCACTATTTATACGTTTCTGCTAACATACAGTTATATATAGCAGTGGCGGATCCAGGGTGGGGTTCCAGGGGTCAGGACCCCGTTTGGCAAAATAGAAAATTTACACTACATAGA
>JAQFYZ010004880.1:0-10341 GCA_034695085.1 Cylindroiulus punctatus
ATTTTTTGAAAAGTCGATGAATTTTTGGCTCATTTTTTGAAAAGTCGATGAATTTTTGGCTCATTTTTTGAAAAGTCAATGAATTTTTGGCTCATTTTTTGAAAAGTCGATGAATTTTTGGCTCTTTTTTTGAAAATTCGATGAATTTTTGGCTCATTTTTTGAAAAGTCTTTGGCTGAACTTCTCACTAATTTACTGAGAAGTGATTGGCTGAATTTCCTACCGAATTTTTTGAAAAGTCTGAGTTTCTTGCTGAATTTGGACGTCATTAATCATGCAGTGAATTTTTTAAAAGTCGATGAATTTTTGGTTTATTTTTTGAAAAGTCGGTGAATTTTTGGCTCATTTTTTGAAAAGTTGATCAATTTTTGGCTCGTTTTTTGAAAATTCGATGAATTTTTGGCTCATTTTTTGAAAAGTCGTTGGCTGAACTTCTCACTGACGTGATTGGCTGAAATTCGTACTGAATTTTTTGGAAAAAAAAAGTCTGAAATTCTTACTGAATTTTTTGGAAAAAAAAGTCTGAATTTCTTGCTGAATTTGGATGTCATTGGCTAAATTTCAAGCTAACCTTTTGACAAATTATTTGGCAGAATTTTTTACTGAATTTCTGGAAAAGGACGAATGTGAATTTGGGTGTTCATGAACCTACATCTGAATACGAGTTAAAAAAGCAAAAAACGGATGAATTTAGCGTTGGATATGAAAATAGACACAAATACCTGTGGTCTTTTTATCCCCATGTGTGTTTTTACAAAAAAAATCCAATGCATGGTGCTTTTAGCACCAATCCTCGGTGTTTTTTCCGGGTGAAAATCTCACAGTCTCATGGACCATACAGTGTATGCCGGGAAAAACATTCCTCAAAATAGTTTGTGGTAATTGTTACCAAACTCCATTCCTGCAGGTGTAAGAGCCAGACATTCAGCTGTGACACCATCGGCCGATGACCGAGGACTCTCCGGCAAGGACAGCGGGCCAATCCCGGTGACCAGAGTGGGGCTCGAAGAAGACTACGAAAACGACGAGAGTTGCATCATCGTCGAAAATGACCTGGGTGACATCCCCATCTGTGGCAGCCCCGCCCTGACCTCTGACCTCTGTCAGAAGGACGCTGATGCGAGAAGGAAGCGCCAGGCATTTTACAAGCAAATGCTCTGCGCCGAGCCGAAGCCGGGCCGGTGCACAGCGCAAGATACTGTCTTCGAACCTCTGGAAAGTCCATCCCAGGTGAGTTGGTTACCTTTAACCAAAGTTCATGAACTTTGAAGGGAAAAGTCGGGTTGCTAAACTCAGCCGGTTGAGCAGACACTACGGAACCTACGGGCTTGTCTCAAAAACAAAGCATTCCAGACGTCCCGATGTTCTGAAACGATTACATCTTGCAGTTTATAATCTTTATGACGTCACAAGACGTTTTGTCTGCTCAGCCGGCTGAGTTTACGAGTTACGGCTGAGAGTGCCCAGTTCCAGATCAGCATCACAATTCCTTGTACAGACTCAAAAACCTTTCTGGAATCAATTATCTTCATTAAGTTAATTAACAAAGCAATGTCGCAACAACCAAGAACTTGGCAAACCTTACCATCCCCAACTTACCAATGCCATTGTAGGTCCTGAAGCTGATCCACAGATTCCAGACCCAGATCAACAACAAGGGAGAGCCCATCGACCTCCCCGAAGAGACGTTGCCCATGGAGGTCTCTGGAAACGCCAGCCCCGAGGTCAAGACAGCCATCAAGAAACCACCCAGAGTCTTCCCTAAGAAATCCCCCATCGCCAAGTCCATGAGCGGTGAGTCCTACTTCGGAGCGGACTCTCTGACCGAAGCACCGCGAAGTGACTTCTGGGATGATGGCCGTTGGCAGCCACCGGAGGACCGTGCAGGAGTGGCCAACGAGCAAACATCGATGCTAACCAAGCCGTTGGAAGACCACAGCGGTTGTGACCAAGAAGCACTCGAGGTCATCGAGCAGCTGGACAAATCCATCGAAGAAGTCATCCTGTCTGATGAAGACCTTGCCAAGACGGTACGCATCGATGGACAAGGCACTGGCAAGAAGAATGAAGAAAGCTTTTTGGAAGAAGGTGAAATGCCCATTGAGAAGACCGAAGCCTGGACCAGAAGCGCTGAAACATCTTCCGAAGAGGACGAGACATGGCCAGCCGGGCCCGAAGCATCACCGCCCGAGCAGAATGTCCACTGCCAGACGCTGACCATCGATACGAGTCACCTGGATAAATCGGCCGTGTCGCCCATCCTGACCGATGAGGGTTTTGCCGATGGAGGGTTCAGCGATATCTCCGGCAAGAAAGACACCGCGGAAGAATGCTGTGCCGAAGCGCCACGGATGACCGACGCTTCGGTCAACACTGACTTTGATGCCACCGAAGATGTCGACAACGGTCATACAGAAGTCAAGGAGTTGCCGGTTCTTGACGAAGAGAAGGAAGTCCAAAGACCAGAGTGCTTCGGACAAGACGTGGTTGACATCGCAGCGCCACGGCAGTTCCGAGACGAGGAACTTCCCGCAGACGCAAAGCCGCTGATGGAAGTGCCGGCCTGTAAGAAGCAGTGGCAGCGGGGTTACCCGGCTTACCCGGTGTGGCCGAGCAAGAAGCTGACCAATGGACACGTCGACCGCGACAAGGACGATGAGGACCGCACCTCTGGAAGCTCTGGTAAGGTCACTTCGAGACTCCTCCTTGTACGGCCAGCATTAAATTAAAACATATTTGGATTATTACGCAGATGCTTACACCGAGGAAGCCAGCCACCGCATGAGCACCGCAACCCTCGACGGGGCCGTGGTTGCCCACCTGGAGGACAGCACCGCGGGCTTCTCCACGGTGGCTGCCGGACGCCACGGCCACTTCGTGGTGGTGGCCATCGACTTCGGCACCACGTTCAGCGGCTACGCCTTCAGCTTCGTCCGAGACCCGGACAACATCCACATCATGCGCAAGTGGGAAGGTATGATCCGTGCCGTTGAAAACTTGCCATTCAAAAGGATCTATGTGCCAAATGCCTGTTTGTGAGATAAGCTTAAAGAAATGCAATTAATTTGAAACTCGATGATCTTTGTCATTGCGACGTTCAGGTGGAGACCCCGGTGTGATCAACCAGAAGACCCTTACGACCGTGCTGCTGACCCCCGACAGAGCCTTCCACTCGGTAGGGTTCACCGCCCGCGACCACTACCACGACCTGGACACGGAGGAAGCCAAGCGCTGGCTCTACTTCGACAAGTTCAAGATGGCCTTGCATCACAATGCTGTAAGAGCAACCGGGACTTGTGATCAAGATGGGAAGCTCGATGCATGGGTCTTTTTAAAAAAATTCACTTTTAGGGATTTTCTAATACAAGAACTGTCATTCTAATCCACTTCTTGAACTCCGAGCCCATACTATTGGTCTTACTTTTTACGTGCCATCAGACGTTGTATTTCCCTTCAAAAACTAAGTTATGAGAAATTCAATTTTACAACTACAGGATTCATACTCACCTGGAAAGTCATGGATAGTCAGGGAAAGTCAGGGAAGGGCAAAATGGTCAGGGAGAGTCAGGGAAAATCACGTTTTTGTCGGAAATTCAGGGAAAGTCAGGGAAAACTATGATGTTTGCTGGTAAATCAGTCAGTTTATATAGTCTGTTACACCTCCCCTTCCTGAAATCGGTCAATTTTTTCCATTTTTTTGCAAAAAAAATTGCAAATACCGATTCATTTGTTTGCAAAATTTTAGCAAAAACCGGTTCATATTTTGCATATTTTTGCAAAAAATTTCCAAAATCAGTCAATTTTTTCCATTTGGTTGCAAAAAAAATTACAAATACCGGTTCATTTGTTTGCAAAAGTTTGGCAAAAACCGGTTCACTTTTTTGCATACTTTTTCCAAAATCAGTCAATTTTTTCCATTTGTTTGCAAAAAAAATTGCAAATACCAGTTCATTTGTTTGCAAAATTTTGGCAAAAACCGGTTCACTTTTTTGCATTTTTTTGCAAAATTTTTTCCATTTATTTGCAAAAACAATTGCAATTATTGCGATTATTCCATCTAATAGTTTACGAGTCATTTTTAACTATACATGTGAAAAGTCTAAAAGACACCCTGTATTTTTACACAATTTTTAAGTCAGGGAAATTTACTTGGGTTGGTCAGGGAAAGTCAGGGAGATGACTTCGTAAATTTGAGTATGAACCCTGAACTATGATGGTGCATCCTACCTAATGCGGTGACAGTTACCGATTAGATTGGGTTGGTGGATTACACCCCCTACCACATGGCATTCGCATAATAATTGTAGGGTACTTCTTTCTTTCATTCTTTATTATGCCTTTTCTTGAACATTCTTCAATTTCCAGAACCTGAGCAAGGACACCGAGATCCGGGCCACCAACGGGGCCTCGATGCCCGCCATCACCGTCTTCGCGCACGTACTGCGCTTCTTCAGGGAGCACGCCCTCCTGGAGCTGAGCGACCAGTCGGCCACGAGGATCCTGGACGAAGACGTGCGCTGGGTCATCACCGTGCCGGCCATCTGGAGGCAGCCGGCTAAGCAGTTCATGCGGCAAGCGGCATATCAGGCAACTACAGACATTCGATAGTTCTTGAAGACCATGGATGAAAAATTTTCAATTTGTCAAATATTTACCGTTATCTAGTCCGGCATTGCTTCTCCTGCCTGCCCAGACCAGCTCCTCATCGCCCTGGAGCCAGAGGCGGCCTCCATATACTGCCGCAAGCTCAAGATCCACCAGCTGGTGTCAGAAGCGCAGCAACGCCACCCTCACCCGATGCCCCACCGCCCGAGTGAGCCTTCGCACCAGGGCACGGACAAACTGGCGGTGGACGAGATGCGGCCGGGCACCCGCTACATGGTGGTGGACTGCGGCGGCGGCACCGTAGACATCACCGTACACGAGATGGCCGACAAGAAGGGCAATCTGAAGGAGCTTCATAAGCCCAACGGTGAGGTCCGAAGGCACTGTCCATAGGTTTTTGTGTTATTACTCTGGAACAAAATTGAATTTCCAGAAACGGTTCGTAGTAACTGATAGGGCTACTCAACAAATTTTCAATTTCACGCAGTTGTTGAAAAGTGTCGAATGCATCGCAGAATGCTTGCTAGTCAACAGAAAGCCGTGTGTTTTGTGGTGGAATGCCCCATTGAAAAATTCATGCAGACTTTTGCAGAAAAAAATTTCGCGGAAATAATTCTGCAGAAAAAAATTATCTTTCTGCACAAAGTTTTCCGTTTAAAAAAATATGCAGAAAATATTACAGAAAGATAATATTCTGCAGAAAAAATTCGGATCCCAACAAATTCTGCAGAAAAAATTCAGACCTCAAAAAATTCTGCAAAAAACAATTCGGACCCCAAAAAATTCTGTAGAAAAAATTTGTACACAAGAAAATTTAAAGGAATAAACGATATCTATAATTACATACATGAATATATGTGCTAAAAATTTAAATAAATAATCAGTGCAATTACCATTTTCAAATACCAGCGTCTCAGATACGAATTTATCAAGATAGCTAAAGCCAACTAGAGCTGTATATGTATGCACAATTTATTCTACATATGATTTTCTGCAGAATTAACTTTGCAGAAATAGTTATGCACCATTTAATCTGCATAAAAAGGTATCAATTTTATGCAGAATTCTGCGTAGACGTCTGCAGAAAAAAGTCTGCAGAGTCTGCAGAATTATGCAGAAAGATTTTTAATAGGGTGGGTTCAAATCAGTTACGACCATGCGAAAGACCGCGTGATATTTGTCGTACAACAATCTTTGAAGTTATAAATTAACATCACTGTGATAGTGGTTAATCATATTGAAATCAATGCATTTTTTACAACTTTGTTCGTTGTTTATTCAACGGCATGGTTTCGGGCAGAAACCAATGTGGTAAGCAAAGGCGGTCAACACACATTCCAGGTCAATTAACAGCTTGCGCGGCTCTTTCTTACATTAAATGAAGTTGAAATATATCAAACTTGTCGTAGTGCCGTCAGGTGCATCATACAATTTCTCGAACTTCCATTTTGTTTCGGAGCAAATTTACAGACACGCTGTATTTTTGTTACATTTCAAACTATCACTCGTAAAATTCGCCGGGATCACGGAGAAGAATCTTTTCGCTGATGCAACCATTTCCTTACCTCTGCTACAGGCGGCCCTTGCGGCTCCGTGATGGTGGACGCAGAGTTTGAAAACCTGCTGAATGACATCTTCGGCGCGGACTTCATGGAGCAGTTCAAGATGCAGCGGCCGGCGGCCTTCGTCGACCTGATGATGGCCTTTGAGGCCCGCAAGCGAAACGTAACTCCGTTCCGGAACAACCCATCCAACGTCTCCTTGCCGTTCTCGTTCGTGGATTATTACAAGAAGTGCAAAGGGGTGTCGGTGAGTGAAATTTTATCCGTTACGCTGCCAAATCCAATCATAAAAGTCCCATTTTATCTCCACGCGTGTTTTCCAGGTGGAAACAGCCATCAAGAAATTCGGCAGGAAGGACATCCGCTGGTCCTCGCAGGGCATGCTGCGCCTCGAGCCCAGCGCCATGCGGCAGCTCTTCGACAGGGTCACCGCCGACATCCGGCACCACATCCAGCAGGTGCTGCGGGCCACCAACCACACCGTCGAGTACCTCTTCCTGGTGGGCGGCTTCGCCGAGTCGCAGATCCTGCAAGAAGAGATCCGCAGCAGCTTCGCGCGGCTGAAGATCATCATCCCGCAAGGGGTCAGCCTGGCCATCCTGAAGGGCGCCGTGCTCTACGGCCGCGAGCCGACCGTGGTCAGCGTGCGCCGCTCCAGGATGACCTACGGCGTGGGCGTCCTCAACCGCTTCGTGGCCGGCGTCCACCCGCGGTCCAAACGCATCGTCAAAAACAGCGTGGAGTGGTGCACCGACGTCTTTGACAGGTTCGTGGCCGCTGATGAGTCCGTGGGGCTGGGCGACGTGGTCCTGCGCAGCTACACGCCCGCCATGCGGGGCCAGACCAACATCGTGCTGCATGTGTACTGCAGTGAGAAGGCCGGCGTGTCATTCATCACCGACGACGGGGTGTGCCGCTGCGGCACGCTGCACCTGGACCTGTCGGACGTGCGGTACGTGGCCGTGCCGAAGCGCCGGGAAATCCAGACGCGCATGATCTTCGGGGACACTGAGCTGAAGATCAGCGCGCTGGACGTCACCACGGGCAAGTGCGTGCGGGCGCAGCTGGACTTCTTGAACCACTAGGACTGGTGTGGTTTTTAACTCCCTCGGACATACCGTGGTCACTTTAACGGACAATTGTTAGTCTATTGCTCGGTTATTTAGCATGTGGCTGACATATATTATCTTCTGGGTTTTAAAACACGTGAAAGTGAATGTGGCCAAAATCCGAAAGAATATTTGTGTAACTTGTGTGCTCGGTGATTTAGCATGTGGCTGACATATATTATCTTCTGGGTTTTAAAACACGTGAAAGTGAATGTGGCCAAAATCCAAAAGAATATTTGTGTAACCCCGTATTTGTAACTATTTGTGCTCTTCTGTAGTGTATGTTTTAAGAGTTGGATCAGTTTACGTGTACATGAAACTCACTTAGCATAACAGTAAATCGGCTTTTACTTCACCGAAAGGTAAGCAGACTACAATCACGGCCAACATTAGGTTGTTAATTAAGGCAATTCAGATTATGTTTTGATAAGTGCAATTCAACATGAAATAAAAACTCGAGGTCCGCTTAAAACTGCGTAAGTGCAAGAATAAACCCAGCGGAGAGGTAGCAACACAATGGGTGAGATTTGCTGATGCAAATACAAATGAAAATGATTTGAAATTAAAACAAAAATGCTCACGTAACTGCCAAACGGGGAAAAATGTCGACGAAGTAATAAGCGTATCACGCATTGCGGATAAATAAATCCAACAGATAAAAAATCAGCGAACCTTGAAGAGACTAGACTAGCTGCCAGCAAGCGGATGCCGACGTAAGGATGTGAAAATATTTACACTCGTGTCAGTTTCAACATCGATAGTGAAAAAGTGTCAATCGAAGTCTGGAATGTCGTCGAACGAATAGCCCTTGTAGCCCTTGAACGCGTAGTAAGCTATCCGTACATGGTAGGCACCGGGAATGAACATGATGGCGCCCAAAATCAGCACCGGCCACGTCCGGTCGGAGTACTGGAAGGCAAGAAGGGAGAGGGTTGGGGGAAATAAAAGTGACCGACACAATACCGAATCAAGCTGGGATTTTTCTTGCAAATTTGCATCGCCTACTCTACTATCCGATCTTTAGCAGACAACAAAATACGTTTAATAATGAAACTAGCTTACCTTAGTGTCGATATAGCCGGAAAGTAACAAAGCGCCGAGGACGATGAGCCCGGTTCCCACCGAAAATAAGCAGATGGCCAACAGCAGAGCCTTCCACGGAACCTTCACTTCGGGCTTCTGAAACTGAAAGCACGCTTTAATGAAAGTTGCCTGTCTGGAGTTTACTTGGCGCTGAGGAGCCTTGCGTGGACCACGGACTTAAATGCGGACTTACTTGCAAGTCAATGTAGCCATCATCGGTTTTCGTTAACTTGTGGTATCGAGCCGACGTGCCACCGCTCGAAGAGCTCGCGTCCTTTTTCGCCATTTTCAAACGTTGTGATCTGAAAGCTGCACGAAAACACAAAACTTTGAATCATCACAGAAAAAGGTTTTTCCAAGTTGACGGGTAAATCCAGGTAGGATAGGCTGCACGAATGTACAAATTAAATTGAAGCATGACATCGCAGGGCCGTGACTGGGTTCTTAGAATATAGTAGATTAATTTATTTCTCAGTGAAAATTGTACGTAATGCACAACGTTTCGACCAATTAAGGTCAAAAAAGTTTCTTCATCAGCACCTGAAGATGACCGAAACTTTCTGACGGAGAAATAAATCTACCATATAAGTTGAAGCACGGTCGAACTTATTTTTAATGTGTATTGCTTTGATTATTTTTGATTAAGAAGGGTTACTTGCAAGTAGCACATCGACTAAATACTTCCTGAGCTACTTCATGAGCTGTCACTTTGCTGTTATTAGTTTCTGACTTCTGTTTCATCAGAACAAAACGCAGCAAGCGACATTAGAAGCACATGGAGTACTTTTTGGACATTTTATTATATCCACTTCACTTTGTCCCCTATATGTTCTTGATCCATGCTCTCAGATTTTCATTAAATTGAGCATGAGCATGAGCACAAGATGGCATGACATGTCCAGTGAAGAGGTCCCATACCACTACTTTTATAAGGTATTGGTGAAACTGTAAGAGTATGGATCATGAAAACATAAAGGTAAAGGTGCAGGGCATATAATAAAATGTTCAAAGAGCACTCACGTGTGCCTCTAATGCCACCTGCTGATGAAACAGGATCGTAGTTGGAGCAATGCATGGGCTGGATGTTTTAGCAGGCCTACTGTATGGTCCAAGTCCAACGCTCAAAAACAAAAAATGCATAATTATGAACTAGCAAATATGCATCAAAAATACGCACCTCCTGCACCTGTCGTATTTGCATTACAAATTTAGCAAAGTTGATGCGTTTTCGGTGACAAGTTGGTCAATTCGTTTGATGGTTTGATCATAGAGATCATGGTTTGATCAAGCCCAGAGACGTCGTCTGCATTGTTGTTATCATACGGAGTCTCTTAGGGACCACATTCACATCCAACTATTTCTGCTATTGCTTATAGGCGGGGAATTTGAAATGTTAATAATTTAGCTAGGATAGTCAGGTTACGTCAAAAGGGGGGCTAGTGAAAACAACCCCTAGATACGACAATTTTTTTTATTCCAATTTATGCATTTGTTTCATTTTCAAAAACAAGTGAAACGCAAAAGAAAAGTTGTTTCATTTACACATCCAATTTTTGCCCACGTTTTCCTTTAAGTCGTGAGTTACGCAGTTTATTACTAAAAAAATAAATAGACATTCGATAATCTGAAATAACGAACACACACGTTCCAATTTCAGGCGCGTGTGTTCGTTATTTCAGATTGTTCGAATCTTTTTTTAATTTTTTATTAATAAACTGCGTAACTCACGACATAACCACAGCGAGGCCAGCCGACCCGGGGAGCCAACCCCGGATCTCCCAACCGCAGGCAGGGAACGGATAAAAACTATACATGGTAAGACAAAAATTGAGCGCTTTAATTAATTGGTTAAAGCGGACTTGTCGAACACGTTTTTTTGCATGGTAGGCATGCACTTTCGATCAGCCTTAAGGGCCATTACAGGCCGTTTGAAAAATCCCAGTGAATTTGGGGACACCCCTGCACTCCATTCAAAACACCTT
>JAQFYZ010004881.1:0-10335 GCA_034695085.1 Cylindroiulus punctatus
AAAAGCAGAGATGGCGGGGAGCAGTGTAGTGTCGAAGATGAGTAGGGTAGGGGGTGACCCCTATTCTATAGTAGCGTTCTCTCGCTAGAGGGCCCGTTTCAAAGGGTATCGCTACATCGTAATCGTAATCGTACATTTTGGCCAACTTAAGGTCCAATTTTGCAAAACATATAAGATGTAAACATGACGTTTGCAGTGGCACTTTTGACGTTTTCAGAACGTTTAATTTTATCCACCTGATTAGCAGTGGCGGATCTATAATTCCGTGAAGGGGGGTGCGGTTGGGTATGGGAGGGATGATTAGACGACAGGTCCACCAGGCGGTTTGGGGGTATGGAATACCCCCCAAGGGAAAGGGGGTACGAACATTTTCAAAAATGAGAAGCAAGATTATGAGTTTTGAGGCACTCTATATGCGATTTTTCAAGTAAAATTTTAAATAGTTTAGTGGGTCTTTCAAATTTTTTCAACTTAGTTTAATCCTCCTACTGTGCATCCAGGATGAAAAAGGGTGCCCCAGATTCACCAAAGTACAAAATGTTACCAGCAAAACGGGAAAGAACATGTAAAATGCAAAAACAAGAATATGCAAGGAATACTGGGGGTGCGGCTGCACCCTGGGCACCCCCTGGATCCGCCACTGCGAAGTGAAGCCCTTAGCACGTGGACGAAACGCGTCGTGGATAATTCGTGCTTTTATATGACTGTGATGAAAGGAATTGATGGAAATTTTATAATGCCCAGTCAAGTTGGTGGGTTTTGATAAATTTAATTAATAATGAACCAGTTTTTGAAAAAAAATGAACGGGTTTTGCAAAATCCAAAGTAGCAAAAACGGACCTAGGACGTCCCCTGAAAGTGGTCCTGGGGACGTTCTTTTCTCGGGAAAAAAGGACGTCGCCAGGACGTCCAAATGTTCGCCTCTATTAGGTCCCCTAGGACCTCCTTGAAACCTCATTTAGGGACGTGATGTACCAAAAATAGGACGTCCTTGGGACGTCTTTTTAATGTAATGGGGGACCATATTAGGACGTCCCCATCCCGTCTCAAACAAATAAATAAGAGCATACCAAAAAATTAAATTTTTGCTCTATAATTTATACCTGTAAAGAAAATTAAATTTAATTTTAACATTTTCTTCACATGTATAATTTATTTAGCAAAAATTTACATTTTTTTTCACTTTAAAAAGTGTAATACATGAATTTGTACTTAATTGCGAAAGCTTTGGAAAACTGAAAAGAACAATTGTTGGGCAATGCTGGTAACATAGATGAAAAAAATTAAACTTAATATCGCATGTTTGAAAATGATGAAATGGTTATTACTGGTTATTCGCCAACACTATGGTAAATAACCTGTCCTCACTTATACCACGTCCAATTTACAAAAAATTGGTCCTTTTTTTCTTGAAAAAGGACGTCCAATGTAGAAAAACAGCACCAACTTCAGTTTGGTCCTTTTTTTCATGAAAAAGAACGTCCTATTCTGGTCCGAGGACGAGGACGTCCCCAAAAAAAAAGGACGTCAATAGGACCAGTTAAGGACGTCCTTTTTTGGTCCTTGTGTTACTTGGGCCATAGCACGTGGACGAAACGTGTCGTGGATAATTCGTGCTTTTATATGACTGTGATGGAAGCAGTGGATTGAAGGAATTGATGGAAATTTTATAATAACCAGTCAAGTTGGTGGGTTTCGATAAATTTAATTAATAATGAACCAGTTTTTGAAAAACAAATAAACCTTTTTTTGGAAAATATTTGCACAAAAATTAATTTTTTTTTGTGTTTTTAATGAATCCACTCCCCCTCCCCCCCCCCCCCCATCAAGAAGCGTGGCTGGATCCGCTCCTGCCTCCCTGACTCAGTTTCTGTATGTATCCCCCTCCGTCAGTGGACTTGCCTAGGCGTTCCGGGAATGGCTCGTTGGCGACCAGATGTTCACCGGAGCGCTAAGCCCCCGGACCCCGTGAACGCCATGCAGCAATAAGCCCGGATTACGCTTAGGCGATGTGCCCGTCGATACCGTGCTTGTTCCCCGACCCGTGACGACTTCCCCCTGCGGGTGATGCTTCCCTGAAGGTCCCTGCAGATGACTCGCAGCCCCGTCGAAGCCGGCCATGAAATGCTCGAGGCCCAGCCGGCCCCACCCCCTGTCACCCAAGGAGGCATCAGGGTCTACAAGATCGTCGTGCTCGGCGATGGAGGCGTCGGGAAAAGCGGTGGGGACCTCCTCCAAATGAAAACTCACTTGCAAACATCGTGACAGCTCTGGGATGCGTTGATTTTTTCTTGGACTTTTGCGCCTAAAATTCAGTATGGACGTGCATTTGCAGTGCATGTTGTGTCGTCGTCTTTGGGGGATATCATCATTTGCATGCCCGCTAAATGATGACGCAGTCATTGGGGAGCGTACTTAAATTACGTAACCAGCTAAGACCGCCAAATTTACTCCAAATTTCTTTTTTACTCGTAAGTTAAGGCGGATAAGAAGCCTCCCAAAGTGTAGTAAAAATGTACCAGATTTCATTTACGAGGGCGAGAAATTTTTTGCAAAAAAATGAAGCGGTGCGGTTCATTTTGCCGGTTCAAGATTTGTGCAACAAATTGCAAAAAAGTAAACTACAGTCGAACCTCGTTATAACGAATTGCATGGGACCACCAAAATTTGTTCGTTATAACCGTAGTTCGTTATATCAGTAGCCAGAAAAAATATGAGTTTTAAAAAGAAATTATATTTATACTTGCGTTACACTTTTTTGTACAGTATTGTACAACTTTTCTGAGGGCACAGTGGTGATTTATTTGAAATAATCTGTTATTGAATATCGTTTGTTATTTCTTTTGCAACATTTCTCCTAAGTGTCCAAAATTAAGCGTCAAAAGTTTGAATGAGAAGGAAGTCGAAATTTCATTCAGAAACTTAACTATCCTGCACACCTACAAGTACATGTAAAAGTTGTTTGAAATAATATGTTTTTTGAAGATTGTCCAAACACATGTGCAAATGTCTTGCAATGTGAAGTCTGTCATCAGATCAATGACATCTTGACAGCACCTTCTGTGAGCTGATAAATGGGTTTATCGAGTGTTTTTCAAGTGATGTTGTGTAACTTTAGTGCATGGTACCTCAAAAATTTGTTCGTTATAACCGATAACAGGGGCGGATCCAGCTTTTTTTGCAAATGGGGTCCGTCACCAAAATTCGACCATTATATAATCGAAACGGTAATTTATGACATGACCTCTTTTCAAGTCTGCAGTGAGCACATGTACAGTATGTACATGTATATGGAGGCCTAAATATACATGTATAACAAAAATATTTGCAAAAACTAGTTCATTTTTTGCATTTTTTAAAAATATTTTTCAAAAGCTGTTTATTTTTTGCAAATGTTTTGCAAAACCATCTCACTTCTTTACATTTGTTTGCAAAATTTTTGCAAAAGGCAACTTTTGCTACTTTGCTGACTTTTTGCATTTTTTTGCAAAAAATTTGCAAAACCTGTTCACTTTTTTGCATTTTTTTGCAAAAATTTGGAAAACCAGCTCACATTTTTGCATTTCTTTGCAAAAATTTGTCACCCTCATATATGAAATCTGTCCCATTTGTCTACAATTGGGAAGGCTTCTTATCCGCCTTGAATTACCAATAAAAAGGAAATTTGGAGTAAAATTGGACGTTTTTTTGTTGGGGGTGCTGCGCAGCGTCTACTTAATTATACATGTATGTCAATTTCAAAAACATTTACATTATGTAAATGCACAATAAGCAATATTTACAGCCTTTCATAATTGGTGTATGCCTAATTCTTTTGAATTTCCAATGGTCAGAGAAATTTGTTTCAAAATTCGATGATTCAAGAAATAAATAATGACCCAGTTAGATCCACCTTGCATGACTATCCTGTGAATCAGCCTTAAGCCCTAGGAATTACGAATTCTATAGTAAAACCAAGAAGTGATGGAACTGAAGTCAACCAATCAGAGAGATGTGGCTTGTCGATTATCGCTTCCATGTTTCTTCAGTCGGTGAAAATCCATTCAGTACGTGGTACTGATTGTATGGAACTAGGCTACTTAATGTTTTGACTCAGTTCCATCACTTCTTGGTTTTACTATAGTGTGCTTTCGTTTTCCAGGTCTAGGCCTAATCATGCTTGTGTAGTAAACATTATTGTCTTTTACTTCTATTCCATCAAGTCTTAAATTAAGATTTTTTCGATTTATTAACTATGCTATCTAGTATGAATTTTTCTTTCTTGGTTCCAATATATCTAGTGTCAATTTTCTATTTTGCCAAATGGGGTCCTGACCCCTGGGACCCCACTGTAGTTTTTGTAATTTTTTTTTGCAAAAAAAGTGACCAGGTCAAATTTTTGCAAAAACTTGAAAAAAATGAACTGAATCATTTTTTTGGGTTTTCACTCCCCAAGGACCGTGGCTGGATCCGCCCCTGGGGGAGGTAGGGGTTTGATCATTGGTTACATGTGGTTACAAGGGGGAGGGGATATGTACTTGGTGGTTACTGCACATGTCGTGGCAACGGGAAATGATGGCTATCCTTGTTGATATGATTTAAATGAGGGATACGTGGAGTGGGTTGATGAGGATGATTTGGATTTGAGCCCTTGAAATTACATCATTACAAGAACTTTGTGTCAACTAACTAGTAATTTATTTCTTTAGAATGATCAAGGTCCATGCAAATAAGGCTCTAGTAATTACAGATGTCAATGAATGGCTGCGTCCCACACGGGAAATTATGAATAAAGTTATTAAACATGCATCTGTTAATTTTAAAATGGTTATGTAATATTTAGTGGTAGGGCTGTTGGTTACACTGTGTTACAAGAAGGGAGGAGGGGGACTGAAAAGGGAAAAAATGTGGTTACGTAAAGTATGTACACTACCTTTGTGGGAATTGTGGATAATTGCCATCCTACCATGCTTCCTGACTGATTGCCAAAAATACGGAAATTTCATCAATTCCCAAAACGCGAAAAAAACAAAACAAATTCATTAAAAATTATCTCACCGGAGAAATGAGTTAAGCTTAAAGTAGTTTTCCGCCTTCAAATGGCGGAAATTGATTCTCGTAAATTGAGGTTGAAAAATCGCAAAAATAGGCGGAATTTTGATTACGATTTGACATCACTTGGTGAAATGTTTCCTTATTAAATGGTCCCTGGTCCTTATTAATTTTTTTGTTCACCTCACGTTTATAGTGTACAATGAACAATAAATATAACATTTTTTTAAATTGCCATATGTAAGTCATATTTTGCATTTTTCAGGGAATTTTTTTTTGAAACCTGGAAAAGTCAGGGAAGTTGAAAAGTGAATTTCTGGGGGAAACCTGTTAGGTGATAACATAGTATTTGAACGTACCCTTTTTGCATCAGCATGTGGAAGTTATGGGATGAAATTATAAATGTTAAACATCAAGCTACTAAGTGGAAAATTAGGTACAGCTAAGGTAATCGTCACTTTGGTAGGTCAGGATAAATATAAATTTTACAAAAAAATTTACATTTCCACTTTTTCCTTTGAAACCTACAGGTATAACCACCTGTAATGGGTGTGCTAGAACACACATGGTAAAATAAATGATATCAGAGGTAATTTTATCACTATGATTTCTATTGCCAAAGAATAATAGACAAACAGCTTATAAGTTAATATTAGGTTACATTGATATCATAGAGTAATGAAAATTTTACCAGAATTTTGTAAAAGCGAATTCTAACAAAAGTTAGGTTCCAGAATCCAAAGGACTATTTTGGCACTAACTTTAGGAAAGTGAAATAGCAGAAATGTGATTTGAATAGTTTCGTAGCAACAACTGATGGGGAAATTGAGTAAGGACCATTCAATTTGAAAAAAGGTGATTGCCCCACAAAAGCATGCACCCACCATTTCAAATTGAATGGTCCTTAACCACTTGTGCAAATAATTTCATGAATTCTTATTTGCAACTGGTTATGAGATTAGTAGGCCAGCTGCAAACAAACACGAGACAAGTTTGATGTCATGTTCATATGCATGCTACAGTGGCAATCACTGTTTTCAAATGGTCCTAATGAATTGATACCTTATAGCTGTTTTGGCCAGTTAAAACAGTGTATTTAATAAGTGTATCCACTGTTTTATTATTACAGACCCCAGTTGTGATCATGTCGAATTTAAACCAATATAACTAATAAGATAACTAATAAGAATAAACCAAAAGCCCTTCTTATTAGGAATTCCAAGAATGGTATACTTTGTAATTAAATATTTATTTTGGAAAATACTTAAACGATCTGAAATGGCGCACATGTTCGTGGGTGCCTGCACTCGACTTCCCAAAGGTCAACATGTCCCACTTCAAACTGTGTTTACTTCTTTATATCAAAAAACTCATTACTCATTTTGAAATTCCATGGCATCCGTTGAACGGACGGAAATACCCTTGCTGCATAATGTAGGCTATTTTTGCAAATCGATGACTAACCAACACATGTTGCATAACAATCCTTCTTGCTCATTGTTTATATAGCACCAACTTTGGTCTTAAGTTGGCTTTCCAAATTTTCCGATCTTACCCACATGTCAATCTCTTAATTTTCTTAAGTATGATCAGCGCCACCAAGGGGAAAAAGTGTCTATTGAAAAAAGCGCCGCTGGAAAATCCCCAGTAAATTTATACAGTATCTGGCAACACAGGTTGTAGCTCCGCCATAATTTTCTTAATTTTTTAAATGCTGCGATATGATTGGGCTGAAATAGTGCAAAGCTCTACTCGGATTTTCCTTCTAATTTTCTATAATTTTTTGCCTTAAGAGAATATTATGAAAAAATTAACTCCAAAATTAGACAAAATTACAAGTGGACAGTTAGCATAAGTCTGCTACGACTGCTAAAAATTCCGCTAAAATTTCCCGCCAAAAATAACCTACACTCGCCGTGTAAAATTTCTTTCATCGATACCTGTCTTTATAAATAAAGATAAAGTTCCCCATATACTTCGCAGCGAAGTCTCTGGTGTGGGTGCTCATCCCCCAATACTAGCCGGGAAGCCAGTGGGTGACAGCAAAGCTGCCATGAAACCGAAGTAGGTCGGCACGTCTTTCTTCAGTCCCACTGTATCTTTCGCAACTGTAAAGACAGCTGCTACTCATTTGCCGACCCCGAAGGGATGGAAGGCTGAGTTGACCCGTGGCCAGCCAGCAGAATGAACGGTCACCCATCCAACCACTGACTGTGCTCAACGTTGCTTAACTTCCCCAGTTTTCACCAGAGTCGTACCGCTGCGCCAGAGCCGCCACACTGTACACGTATCTAAATAAAATTACAATTGTACATGTAGAAAGTTGGGTCCACTTGTAATGTTTGTCTAATTTTGGAGTTAATTTGTTTTGAATTTTCTCTTAAGGTAAAAAAATTATAGAAAATTAGACGAAAATTACGAGTAGAGCTCTGTTCTACTGTAGACCAATCATATCGCAGCTTCAAAAAATTAAGAAAATTAGAGCGGATGTGCTACAGCCAGTGGTACCGACATACTGCATGAATATACAGGGGGTTTTCCGGCAGCGCTTTTGCCAAAAAACATCTTTTCCTGGCCCATTGGTGGCGTTGATCACACTTAAGAAACTTAAGAGATTGGCATATGGGTAGGGTCTGAAAATTTGGAAAGCTAACTTAAGACCAAAATTAAGCCGAAAAATTACAAGTGGACAGGAAGCATTACTAATGCATTGGTCCTCACTTTGGCTTCTCGAAATTCATTGTGTGGCACACCATAATTTAAGTAATGTACATGTACATGTAGATATTAAATAAGTAGGTCATCTACCAGGTCATTTCATTTGACGTTTTTCATTTCAGCTTTGACCTTGCAGTTTGTGAACCACAGGTTCTTGGACTATCACGACCCTACCATAGGTAACCCACTGACTTTATGAAACTTGATGAAACTCGATTATTTCTGCCAATAACAGCAAATGGTTGACATTGTTAAACACTTAACTTTACAGAGGATGCTTACCAGCAACAAGCTGTCATCGATGGCGAACCTGCATTTCTCGACATTCTGGATACAGCTGGACAGGTAGGAGGGATAAAAAATTCCTTAATATTAACGGCTTCAGTTCAATTCAATTCAATTTAATACACCCACAGTCAGCACCTTGACAGACTTTTCCCAATAGGTGGAGTTCACAGCAATGCGGGACCAATACATGCGGGGCGGCGAAGGGTTCATAATCTGCTATTCCATTACGGATCACCAGAGTTTCGAGGAGGCAGTGGAATACAGGAAGCTGATCACTAAAGTGCGAAATTCTGATGATATCCCCATCGTTTTGGTGGCCAATAAGTTCGACTTGGAAAGCTCGAGGAAGGTAACAACCCTATAAATGCGTTAACGGGTCTATGGGCATAGGGCGACCAGGCTGAGTGGAGGTGGACGCAGAAACAAGCCTTACTATTCTAAGGCTGAACTATAGCCTTATATATGCCTTATTATATAGCATATATATGATATATATGGATTTTTAGGCTATTTTATACCTGTTTACTACGAATTAGACCCTGCTCTGGCACCATAGACACTATGAAGCAGGCTTCTCTTAATGGCTCATAGGTTGGCAGTGATTGCCTAGCTGTTGGTCAGCAAAATAAATAACTTACAGTTTTAGGTTTGTTTAGGTTAAAGCCAAAAGCAAAACGGGGCTATAGTCCAGAATAGTTCCAGCTCCAAAAGCACATGTCCTAATTTTATTTCATCTAGTATAGCTTTTTTTTGCCAAACTTAACCTAAACTAACCTAAAAACATAATTTCATCATGATGTTCATGACATGCATTAAAAATGCCAACTTATATTATTGTCTTTTTGTATTTTATTGCCAAACTTAACTTAAAAACGTGATTTCATGATGATGTTCATTACATACACTGTATGTTTGAAAATGTAAACTTATATTATTTATTCTGCAGTATAGCCTTTTTGTCTTTTTTTCCAAACCTAACCTAAACTAACCTAAAAACGTGATTTCATCGTGATGTCTAAAAATGCCTACTTATTTTTGAAGGTCTCCCAAGAGGAAGGACAAGCTCTTGCCAGGCAATACAACTGTCCATTTTTTGAAACTTCAGCCACGTTACGCTATTATGTGGACGACACATTTCATTCCCTGGTGCGAGAAATTCGTCGCAAAGAAAAGGAACAATTACAGGACCAGAAAAAGAAGCGTTTCTACGGCAGCCGGTGGAAACGCATCAAAAATCTGTTTTCCGTGGTGTTCCGGCGACACTGAGATGGGGCCCGCAAGACTTTCTGTGGCACAAATTGTGGCCCTTCAATTTCGCCTCGTGAAACTTAGAGGCCTGCTTGATAGACGCTTTGCCTAAAGGACAAACTTATGTGGCTTTCGCAAACACACATGTAGGTGAAGATGTTTAGAAGCATTTCAGTTCTTGTATGCAAAGTTAATGTGCCATTTATTTTCCAATAAATAACTATTGTATATTGAAAATGAGTCGATGGACTGCAAGGTTCACATCCAGGGCTCATTCCAAAGCCAAATCCTACATGAAGGCTGATTCACACACGGTCCCTTCTCCTGTTTACGTTCTTCACCATACTTGTCTGCCAGCCCCATCTTGTGTTAAATTCTAATGGTGTTTGTCACTGCCATTGTTCTACAGTATACTGTCGATACATGTACGCGAGCATGCGCGTGCACACACACAACAAACAACACCCAACACACATAACATGATGGACAGCTTGGTCGATTGGGAGGTCTCTCGTCAGCAGCAGTCTGACGTACAGTGATTGGTGCTGCCTAGCCTCCTCGCCCAGGCAAGAAACAAGCTTTAGTAGACCCAAGTCAGGCAGCTACTCACAATGACTTTTGAAAGCCAGCTTGAAAGAAAGGGTTTCCATTACATATCGAATTGGACTAATTATTGACCTATAAATCTTTTTTGAAATTACCTCACACACATTCCCTATTTGGTATTGATTCATATACACGTTTGTTTGATTCTGACCCAAAAATAACCTCGAGGAAATCTTACATGAAGTACACAAGAGTTTATTAAGTCAAGGTACATTATACAAAACAAGTTCACGTGGCCATGAATGATTCACTTTGGTACTAAAAAGCCATCACGTAAATTGTGTAATTAGCAATGAATATAGCATACATTTTAGCTATATTTTAGTTATTGTATCATATTTTCTTTTGCTCATAAGTTTTCTGTCATATTCAATTCAACTCAGTACCCTACTGTCAGTACCTTTCGGTACCATGTGGTAGGGGGGTCTAGTCCTGCAACCCAAG
>JAQFYZ010004882.1:0-10334 GCA_034695085.1 Cylindroiulus punctatus
AAGGATTGTTGGAGAGTTGAGAAGGATTGTTGGAGAGTTGAGAAGGATTGTTGGAGAGTTGAGAAGGATTGTTGGAGAGTTGAGAAGGATTGTTGGAGTGTTGAGAAGGATACAAGGCTTCCAGCACAAGAAGCACAAAGTAGACGAAATTCCTCGTGGCAAAATATGAAAATGGAAAGCACATAGCTACAGATTCTAAAAATAACCCCCTGTGTATGATAAAACAGCCATCTATTCTGACCAAGAATGTGGGCTTTGATGGAAAGGAGGGATAATAATAATAACCCTACCTCGCCTCGGTCTAATTACCCCTACAGCGAGCATCCTCCGAGCAACGGCATAGGGGATTTTTTGCAGACGATTGGGGGTTTGTGTGACCCTCCGAGCACGATTCAACGTGAGTTGAATCACGTTCATCACATTCTCCTGATCTTAAATTCGAAGACATGTAGTTAACCCTTCTCAGAGTTACATGTCTTCACTGGGTAGAAATTTCCAGAAAAAAACGCTTGAAAAACGTTATAGAAAAGAATATGAAAACCGTATACTTGAGAGTTCGTAAAAAAAGATTATCAAACGTTTCACCAATGCAGTGCAACATAAAGACCAGAAAAAAACTACCAGAATAATGCATATGTAACGCACAATCCGTAAGAGAAATAAAAACACCATATGGCAGGTACGAAAATTGTGCAAAAAAATCCAGCTATACAGCGTAGAGTATTACATGCATATATGCATGTACATGTACATGTACAGTATACTGATCACACACACATCTTCAAAGCAACTGTTCAAAGACTTAAAACTTCTGAGGATGTACTGTATGTACAACGTTCTACACGTACCGGTGGCTACAAGTTCATGAAAAACACTGCAAACGAAAACCAATTTTTATAGAAAAACGGTGATGCCGCCACCCAGGGGACACCCATAAAAAGACCAAACTTAGTTTTCGGAAAGGTTAAGAACCCGAAAGATGGGGGGGCAATCGATACAAGGTCAGCGTCTCCTGGAAAGCACGGAGGTCCTAGGGAATTTCGGTGGGAAAATGGCACCTAACCGAACGTAATTTCGGCCCATTAAGAACAGGATGTCCATAATTAACCCGGGTAAAATTAAGTTCCATTAAAGGCAGTTTTATGGGCAACAAATGTCCGATAAATTAGGCCCACGCCCTGCATTTTCGCCGATCGGGGGCAATGGGTACTCAAAAGAGGGGGTTAAAATGAAATTCGTGCACAGAAAGGGGTAGTCCTCGGTTACGCGTTTTGAATTCAGCCCTGGGTCAGCGTCTTGACCCCTACAGTTTTGGAAGCTATAGTTGTACCCCTCCGATGGGTGCAAACGCGCGAGCAAAATTTATGTACATCCCCAATAACGAGTTGTAAACCAAGGTAATTATTGGTAATAACACATCCCCACGTCTGTCTTTAGCAGGGTTATTAAGCCAGGAGCAAAAATGGGGGTCCACCATCCAACCGAAGAGCGTAAATAACCTGAATCATAGAGCCATTCAAGTGAGTGCACTCGAGGGTTGCAAGTTCATTTTTGGACACCCAATTTCCAAAATTTGCCCAAACTTCTAGACAGACTTCAGCGTCTCGTGAGCATGAGGGCAGATGCTTCGCGCCATTGTACTTGCATGTCTGTCCAGGTGAGCATGCAGGAAAATCCCCTTGCATTTTTTTGCCGAATTTTGGCAAATCCCCCTTTTTGCGCCGGTAGGGGAACGTGTGAAGAAGCAGGTAAGAGGGTCCATTTGCGAGCTATTATTTTTAATAGCTGGCGCTATAAATACGTCCGACCTTCGAAGGTCGCTACGGATAAGCCCCGTTCATTTTTTATAACCCCCTCATTTTAGCCAGGGAGGCCCGTGTGTACCCTACCCCGGTAGCGGCGGCATACCTTCACGCAAATTCGGCGCAAAAAAAAATAACAAAAAACGCGTACTAATCCCGGTTATAAAAAACGAGGGTGTTAAGACCTCCGGTCGAGCCAAGCGTAATTGAACGCTTCGCAGCGCCGCCACCAGGATTAATTAGCCCTCCAAAATTAATAGAAAAAAATTAAAAACGCCCCAATATGCACAGCGGGGGCAACATTCCACTTTGGTCCCGCCGTTGTAATGAGATGAACGGTACCAAAGCCGTTGGAATGATATTGTATTGCGTCAAAAAAAGTACATATCCTATAATGATTAATTAATTAATTTCCCAGAAATCAAATTCCAAATGGGAATTTCGGATGAAAAACTAGTGATAAATACAGAATATCTGAAGATGCTATGCAAACCGAAACAATCACTACGAAGGTGTACAAGAGTTGTGCGTGTAGCTTGACCAATAACTATCCCCTATAATACATAATTATTGAAATTTCATGAATTAATTGTCGAAGATACAAGCATGCACAACAGTAGTGTGCTAACACGCAGTTTGTTAACACGTGTTTCAATACACCGTCATCATGCATTGGTTTATAAAGACGACTGAAGTTACTCAGACAGAAATTGGCATTTAAAATCACTAAGCGTCTTTGGAATTTCACTGAAACCGATACTTTTTCTGGGGTAAAATTCACGAGATTTCGTGGGCTTTTTGGGCGGTACCACGCCCTCGGCCATTTTTCTGCCTGGTTGCCTTCTGCCGGCATTGTAAACAAGCTCATTTACGCAAATTCGCCAAAAAGACAATTGCAATCGACATAATTACCAGCGATCCTATCTCGGTTTCCAATTGCAAAGTCACGAAATACGAAAAAAAAAAAGTTACACACAACAAAAACAAATTCCGCCTTTGGTGCAAAGACCTCATCCATCGAGTCTCACGCCCGTCGTTGGGAATCTTGGATTTTTCGCCAAAAAAAGAATCAAGAAATTTCAAGACTCTTCAGGAAGCCAAAGGCTTAATTGGCAGCCATGTAACGAGTCTTTTAAGATCAGTTAATTACTAGGCAATAATTAGCTTAATGGAGCACTTCCGCGTGCGGCAAAAAGCAATTTGCCTAATCAGCGCTAAGCGAATCAGGAACGCGCTAATTGCGTTAATTAAGCGCAATTAAGCGGCCGCTTGACAGCAGTTTGCCAATGTGCGAGACACGGTGGGGGTGCAGTGTTGGAAAAAAGTGCATCGAGCAGAGGTTTGGCAAGAGAATGTTTCAGTTGGTCATCCTTGTGAATATTGTTCAAGCATTCGGTAAAACCTTTGCCAATGCACACCGAGATAGTCCAGGCAACTCCTCTTTAAGAAACGTTCAGTGAAGCATTCCAAACAATCTATACTTCATCAGCCCAAGTGCTCAGAAGTGATCCTCATTGGAAATACTGCTCAAGCACGATGGAGCATGTTCAGCAATTTCAATATTCTACAAAAACATTGATTCTCAATGCGTATTAAGCCATCATCCGTCAAAATGTTGACTACAGTGTGCCGAAGCATGAGCCAACAAGCGAATCTTCTTTAAAATTCTCCAAAAATCTCACCCCTTTCTCATGCAATTTTCGAAAGTTCTGCATGTTAAGGCAAAGTTACCGATATACTTTTGCCACCAGTCTCATACATGGCCAAACTCAAGTTGCTTATATTTTCCAAATAATCTTTGAACAATGTTAGTCAACCAGATCCAAAAGAACCTGTTACACATGCAACATCCTTAAGACAGCTGTCCCTGATGCATCAGTACTGTTGTTGAGCTGATTGGGACAGCTGTCCCTGATGCATCAGTACTGTTGTTGAGCTGATTGGGACATGAGTCCCACCTTCTCCAGGGAGCTTCGCCAAACTCAGCTCAAGATTTTCGCAGACATCCTCACTAGTTCCATTGATCTTGGTCGGAAAAGGTTGCATAAACCAATCGGGACAACATTAATCCAACGTTGAAGTTACATTCCAGCAGCTCAAACATCCCCAAAATGAATTAAGGAAACCGGAGATCCGGTGGGACTTACCAACCAGTGGAATGGCCAGCTGAAAGTTGTTCATCACCAAGGTGGTGATGTGGCTCAGGTGGTCAATGAAACAGTTGGTGTCGGGCACGAGCCACTTGGGGCGGACCTCGAAGCGAATGTTGCCATGCTGGGATACTTCTTGGAGCACCGCCTGAAGAACAAAAGATGGCATTAGAAAACTTACGAGCTCGTACACAAAACTCCAGAGATTATACAAATTAACACTTCTGATCTTCAGCACATTGCGTTTACACAACTTAATGAACGCTAAAAATCGATAGGACCCTGAGACATACAGAGGGACTCCTGTTGATTCTGTAAGTCATGAGCAGTTAAGAAACAAGATTACTTAAAATAAAACAAGCACAACATAATAACTGATGATTAGAGAGGGGGTATCATGAGGTCATTGGTTGGATTCAATCAGGAAGTTAATACGACTTCGATACGGGGGATTTGATGATATTTTACCCTCAGAGAATAGGTTCTCAGAACCTCGATACAGGGTTAATTGATCTGCATGCAGGTGGCACTAGGTCGCCATTAACCTAAGTATTGAAGGCGGGGGAGACCAAACAGACAAAAAGTGATTCCTTTTTAAAAGCCAACCTTTTAAAGCAGGGGGAGGTAGAGCGGCTACCTCCGTGGGGGCACCCCGAGTGCCCACGCCCTCCGCCAAATTCCATTTAACCCTTTTAAGACGGCCATCTTGTCGAGTTCTCCTGCCAGACGCCCAAATTGGCTGCCTTTTGGCAGTTCAATGACGTCGGCATCAACGAGGAAATTCCGCCGCCATGAGTGGGGGGGGGGGGGGAGCAGGCAGCACATAATGCACCCCCTTAAATATCGCAGGCGCAAACAAGCAGGTAAATGAACAGCGAATCAAAATCGAAAACCAGATAAGTGCGCGTCATTACGACTTAAAAGCTCCCTTTCACCTATTCGATCTGGGGTGCCAGAGCCACCACACTGACGGGACACCTTTGCTACCTTCGCTTAGTTTTAGGACGCGACTGCTGAGCTAAGCGTCCAGGGGCCACGATTCACGCATCATGCTTGTGACGTCCAAGTATTATGCCATCATGTAGACTCAGGGGCCAACCAAATGAAATGAAGGCAGTTTGTCAAATGATGAGTCTTCATTGCCAAAAACATGGTAATGGCATCACATTAATTGATGGTATACAGTAGCACGTTAGGTGCACCACATCCCAGTGACATGCTTGCTGTTGATTGGCAATAAAGTTTTGCTTGATAATGCTGAAATACAGGGGGAAATGCATAAATGGTTTCACTTTTGCCATCCTCGTTGCTGCTACACAATTGCAGTGAGCTTTCAACATGTGCACATGTACAACTAATACTTATTAAATAGTTGTAAATTCGATAATATTGATGAGACCTTCGAAATTCAAGTAACATACGTGTATTCAACCCTACATTGATAATAATCAATGCTTAATTGGTAAGGAATATTACACGAGCCCGATTGTTTCCTTGAAAGTCAGTGAATTCTTCCAAGTAACTGCCATTAGCTGTAAGGGATTCTTCGGTCAATGGTTTCTGGGAGGGGGGGCTGCCTTGACACATGATGAAGATATCAGTACAAAAGGGCTGAAGGAAGGGGGTGAAGTGAGGGTGTGATGTAGCCCAGGCTGACACCCTTTTCTTTTCAGGCGCGTCTTAACCCCTTCAACGTCCTCTTCAGAGGCTCCTTACCCCGTTGACCAAAGCCAGAGGATGACTTGCAATCCTGGTCAAACGGAGGTGTGGATTGGGTCCGGGGTCTCCCCTTCGCTAACGAGGCGCCATTTTTGTGCGTTCCGGTCCTGTCATCGCATTTTAGCTACAGAATGGCAAGCACACTGATCTGGACGCAATTTTGCAAATTGTCTCCCAAACTTCACCAAAAATACTACGCATCTTTCCTTGTATTTCTGCATTATCAAGCAAAACTTATTGCCAAACAACAGCAAGCAGCATGCATGTTAATAGAGGTTCGTCGTACAAATTTCCCCAAAGACGCACTCAAAATAATCACAAACTTATTGCACTATTGGGTCCTATAAGCAAGCGCACACCATCCCTGTATAGAGTAAGCTGTTATTGAGTGCAATAGTGCAACCAACTGAAGTTTGCGAAGATGTGACAGTATCAAAATGAAAATGCAATATGTTGAAGAATCAAATTTCTCAGTACGACCAAAGTAAGAATCATGCCACTTTGGACATAAGTATTTACCAAATTTTTCAAAGAAAATAGGTTAAGAATCATCAGCTTCTGCTGGTGCTTAACCTCAGATGCTCAGATCTAAAACCCTGATAAACAGACCATCTTACATGACGGTGAATTGGTACAAAGAGAAGTTGGAAAGCGGAGCTCCCAGGGCGGCGGCCATCTTGGAAAACCAAGATGTCCGCCGCGCAGCACGTGACGCGCTTATCGCCCCATTGAATGCATCAATCAGTTCAATTGTTGGCAGCGTTTAACCCCTTCGTGAGGCGCATTCCTGGCCTCCCCCAATCCTGTTTCCCCAACAATTAAACAGCCAAAGCCGATTATTGAATTAGGATTTTGGGGGGTGCAAAATGCGCCAGTCATGGCCCCCTTTTGTGGGGTCCAGCGTGGCTCTCGGACCGTCTTCTTGGATAAACACGACGCGGCACCCTGAGGTGGACCTCACACAAGGAGGAACTTGGAAATCATTCGACCTTTTCTGGGTGTATAGTGCTGGCAAGGGTTGAGGGATTTCAGCCAGTAAATGTACCACGAGTCCAGTGATGTTGCTAAACTGCAGGTCCGCTGTGACCAACCATATGCAATTGAGGAAACTAGTGACAAACAAGTATTCGGCAAAATGAAAATACATGAAATTTCTCTGCGGTGCCTTCCTCATTAACTTTATATTTATTGTCGCAAAATTTGGAAATTACGGATGCACGTATGTGCAGCCCCCCTGACTCCACCGTTCAAGGGGTTTCGACAGCCTCGTATATAATTTAAATGAGCAATTCTTCATAGAGGGATGTGGTTAGACCATAAAAATAACTCAAGATGCTTCATGCAATATGCAGATGCTTTAGCATAACTTAGCGTCCAGACACGTCCGATTTACCCCCACCCAGCCGAGGGGACGGGCCAATAATTCGCGCCGTTGGGCGCGGGGTCAGAGGTCAAGCAGCACGAAACCTAGCTCCAATTTGCGCCCAAAACGCCCAATGGGGTCCATGTGACTGGCGGGGGTGACGAGGGGTGCTCTTGCAGTGGTCAACGGCTATCTTGACCAACCCTCTGCACGACCATATTACATGGCTCGAGCTTCTCAATATGGCGAAGGGTATCTCATCAGGCGGGGTAATAGTGGCCCCCCGCATGGAAACGTACGTGCACTGAGGAACGTAGATGTTAACCCCACATTTTCTAGAAAAAAATTTTTTTTTTGAGGGGGGGGATGGATGAGGGAAAAATGATTATTAGCAATACCCTTTTACCCCTGTCCAGTCAGTGACCCTACCAGCCCAGCTATTCTAAGAAAAAGGGGGTAAGAGCGCCCTCTACGTGACCCGTGCTAAATCTGTACGCCCATTTTCTGGAATACTTCAGTGAGAGCCAAAAAAGTTGGTCCTTCAAACGCCCCAAGACTGTGCTCGACTCAGACGAAACGTTTAGGTTTGCAGAAGAACTGGACTTACAATATCGGTGCAGTAAACCGTCAAAATTCCCTATAACACAGCTCGCAATGCCAGCAGACGAAAAGATCAGCTCCATTGGGGCAGGCTTCACGTTTTCAGAATGGATGTGCAATAGGCGTGGATGGTTGTGTGAAGCCTGAATGTGATGCATTTTACGATTTACCTCGAAAAACATAATAGAAATCAGTAATTTTGCAAAACTCAGAGCTTCTCTCCCCTGGGCAGCTCAAGTGTGCTCCCAAACCAAGAGTTTAGAATGGTAAAGAGATGCGCCATATGCCAGCCCAAAATGACATTTGCATTTAAATAACCTGGCGGCGAGAGAAAAAAACTGCAAGCAGAAACGTGGTTGCCAAGATGGCAGCCCAGGCGAATTTATGGGCCATATCTCAGCAGACAATTTCCTCTTCGCTGTTCCCAAACTCAGCATTATTTATGGACGCTTCAACGCGGCTAACACATGCTAATCACTGGCGATTTCGGTCCTTCCGCATGTGGGCTTGACCCCTTAATGACCCCCCACGTCCGAAGAGGTGCGCTGTTGCTACCAGAAAGCGAGAGTGAAGTTAGGTTGAAGGGGACACATCTTGCACAAGATCCTCACTGCATCAGGGATGAGAAATAACGAGAAGTTGTTGAGGGGCCGTGCACTAACGACGTCCAAGATTCGAGGGGGGGGGGGGGGGTCTGGTCAACCCAAGAGAGACAAACCTTCTTGATCAATTAGGAGATGGGGCAGGAGAACAACTTGGTTTCCACTACATGTTTTCCCGGTGCCATCACCTAGTGAGAAGAAGATACCACCCCGGCAAAAGCCTTCATGGTTGCAATCGCAAACGGGCAGGTGGCGCCACCTACAGGCGACGACAGGAAAACACTCGCAACTTCAGAAGGACGTGATTTGTTAATGCATGGAACACGATAAAAAGTGCACATCATTAATGTTACTTCTTCCATGCTCAATGCAAAATATCGAATAAACATTACCATTGTGGTAATTACCACTAGGGAGCAAAACTTTAGTAACTGCAATCCAAACAAATCCTTCTCTAAATTTTTGATTTTAGAGAAGGATTTGATTCCAAATGCCTCATTGCATATATTGAATTTTTGTTGTTGTTGATTACCTCGCAAGCATACGTTCGGCACACAGATCCTGCCAAATTTCAAATCTTCAAACTTTTCTATTTTGAAAACCAGCATTTTCGAAAACTTAAGTACACTGTCTGACTGTACATGTATTAATTTGCCACCCCACTCGGGATCTTAAGTGAATTATCTCAAGTGTTGACTGCCACGACATTCTTCGTGGCAATTCATGCCTAAAACTACAACACGTCGACCACGCTGCATTTTATACGCGAAAACATTAAAATGTGCACGAAGTCATTCGCATAAACATCGATGAATCGCACTTTTCCACGAATGCATCCTTCCCACGCGAGAAACTTCAGATATATCACCTCGAATATTCTTCCCACTATGTTGATTTTTTTAAAAACGCCACGTAAATTTGTGCATCCGCACGAAATCTTGCCAATTCCTCGCGAATCTTGCTTGGTCCAGTAACTCGGTAATTTATTGTCCCAATAAAACAAAGTTGAAAAAAATACAGAAAAACCAAAATCTCGGACAAAATCGCAGGCAACTGTCTGGTGTCGAAACCACACGACTATTGGTGGGGGTGAGTGAACCCGATAAGTGAAGGGGTAAAGGGGGGTGGGATATTCAGGGTTGTTGTTGAACACGAGTCCCCAAGGAGAATGTTCAGCAAAGATGAAGAAAGAAGAATCGTGACACCGCCGTGGAGATACACTGAAGAATCACAAAAGATAGCCAAAAATCGAGAGGACACGCTCATCAATACCATCTTATCAAATGCAGCGTTAGCTTCCTGGATAATTTAGCCATGGCAAAGCGGAAGCTGAAAATCCACCACCATTTGCAGCGATCAAATTCAATATCCGATGCCTTACAGAGGTCCTTGCACACAGCCCGCTGCTCCATACACACGTTGAACCGAGCTTGGCCAAGTTGGATCTCCAACACCCATCAGTTGAAATCGAGATGTTAGCAACTTGTAAAGTCGAGGTTATGCATGTACATGTACGTGTTGTTTAAGTCCCACTGATGTCATCGACGTCCCCATGCACCGAACTCTTGGAAATCTGGTGAGAAGTTCGTGAAGTCACTGCCAAGTCCTGGCGAGTGCAGTCTCGTTCACATAATGCAGACATGGATTTAGCAAGACTTCAAAGTCTTCCCTTACTACAGTCAGTTGATTTCGGGGACTTTAGTGGGGCTTCAAAGAGTCTTGACTTCTGCAAAGTCATTGAAGTAACACCACCATCTTATACTTCTGTGAGGTCATCGAAGTCCAATTTTAATGCCACTGAAGTCACTAAAGTAGGGTGCACACATTTGCGTTACTACCCCATCGTATGAGATCCCTCACCTATTGTTCTTCCAACTAAGAAGTGCTGAACTAGCAATCAAAGGTCCTCAATACTAGCTCAAAGAATTGAAATGACTGCAAAAGTCCCAGCACGCAACCCCCATCAGCCCCAACGTAGCTCAAACGCTTTCCAATACTCAAGTTTCGACATGCAAGCGTACTGCTTGCATGCAGCCCCTTCACAAGACCTTCCAGAACAACCTTTGAAAATGTGAACACAAAATGAACATGCACAGTC
>JAQFYZ010004883.1:0-10332 GCA_034695085.1 Cylindroiulus punctatus
CTATACTACATATGTTCAGTTTCGTACCCTCTACAACCCCTAACATTTTTGACAATTACTTTTGAAACACCCTGTATAGGTTAACAAATATATGAAAAAGCAGCAAGTTCAGTTATTTATGTTTTTGCTCTGATGCCTGTTTTCATAGCTCGTACTGCTTTCCAAATTGAAGCAAAATTGTCGAAATCGGTGACGAATCCCACATTAAAATGCTCGAGCTCACTTAAGGTATGTCTTAAGTATCTGATGGTCAGCTTTCAGAGAAGTGAAGTGTGTGTGAAGTGCGAGATGTTGCATTCATTATTGATCCGTTTTCAACTTTAAAATTGGCTTCCCTCTTTTGCTGATGAGCTTCAGTGCCTCGACTAGTATTGAAAATATTGAACGAGTTAATATTTGATACAGTATACAAATCGTCCGCTTGTCATTGACCGGGTATATTGAAAACCGTTCGCATTTACCGTTAAACTAAATTATTTATAACTATCCTTTTCTATTTCTTCTGCCACAGAAATCAATTTGCGATATTCTGCGTGTATTGATCTGTTTCGAATTAGCACAACCGTGTAACAGGGATTTTTTTATTAATAATTGGGTTAGTTTGTACTTTTTGTCCTCACTACCTGTCGGCGCGACTTATAATTAGTTTTAGTCACTCTTGTCCAAACTAATATTGAATTTAGATCTCAGGACGTTTACGTTCGCTTGTTTATCTCATAAACCTATAGAAGTAACAATTGATTATCCTTAGCCAATGTTGCGTTATCGTTTTTTCTTATTATTCCTGTTTGGCATGGCACCTGTAAGCGAGTTTGCTTTTCGATTACTCTTATGTATCCACCGGCTCCACTCTCCTCTTAAATATTTCATCACTTCATGAAAATGTGTCTCTAGAATGGGCATCACTGGTTAAGTCTGGCCCAGTTTAAGAGGTCGCTAGGCCCTTTGTTCGCTCGGATTCTTTATCTCGTCTAGAAAGATCTCTGTCTTGAACTTTAAAACGATTTAATAATTAATGCGGCGTTCGGCAGTTCCTTGTTAAATATTCTGATATCTTTTTTCTGACGTAAGACTCGATGAGAGTCAGCCAAATAACTATCGAGTGAAGCCTTGGTTTTCATTTGCAATTTTTGTAGGAATTCAGCGAAAAGTAATCGATGACTATTCGGAAAATGGTTGGGGGTCGTTAAACTGTAATCAAAACAGCGAAGTAATTTAAGAAATTAAGAAATGTGGCAAAATTGATCAAAACTGTAAAATTACAAGTTGATTTGCTTACATTATAGTAATGCCCTACTACCTGTGGGTTGGTTTTGAAAGCAAATTTTTGACATTTTAGAGTTTGTTAGTTTTTAAGATGGGGATTGGAAAGTAATCCATATACAGGGTTCATACGCACCTGGAAAGTCAGGGAATGTTAGGGAAAGTCAAGGAAGAGCAAGATGGGCAGGGGGAGTCAGGGAAAACTATACATTTTTCTGAAAAATCAGGGAAACTCGGGGAAAATAAGTTTTTTCTACAAAATAAAATTGAAAAATAAATTCCATCCCAAAAAATACCCAAAAAATAATTATTTACATGATAATAAATTAAAATGAGATTTATGCTGACCATTTCCAAAAGTTTATATTAATAAACATTATATTTTTCTCATGAGCAGGTTTAAAAAAAGTTGTGTACACGATTTATAAGTCAGGGAAATGATTTTGTAAATTTGAGTATGAACCCTGATATATGAATTTTCAAATTGATTTGTGTTTACGTGTTGTTTAGTCGCTGCCACGATGGCGTACCTACTTCCCTCGATTTCGTGGTTGGTAAACATGTTTATTCTGTCACCAGATACAGCGGGAACGAGCATTCGGTTTGTAAGATATCCGAATTTGGTAATGTGGTTTCGTTTCATATGCCATTCCGAACCACAGCACATTTTTGCTCCAATTTCACAATTTGAGTGTAACAGGTGTTTCTTTTTTTACGTTGGCTTCCACGGGCTAACTTCAATACTCGATGATTCTTCTCATTCCGAGAATGGATCTCTTTAAATTTACGAGGAGATTAGGTTGTCATTTTTGTCTAGCGCCAAGAAAAAGTGTCTATTTTCATTTTTTAAAGGAGCGTATAATGCAAAAAAAGGTGAAACGGCTGATGAAAACCCTATGACGCGCTTTTTGATATATATGCTCCGCAGATGCCTTCTTCCCACTCTTTCTGAAAACAAATGGTGGTCAGATCATGGTCCAGTGCTTTCGATATTATTTTCAAATGACAATATGCCGCTGAACGTAAATAGAAAGATAGCTAAAGCTGCGGCGTTGCTCTTTTCGATGAAGTTTACTTTCAAAGAGCGGTTTCGAGGAGAGACATGGCAAAATAACACAGAGTTTCGGTTTGTTTCTTTATTTATCATTTCTCTAGTATTGCGAACATGTCGAGTCTTGTAACTCGTGATCGAGACCGCAAATACACCAAAATGGCGGTTGTGTCGCTGCTGCGGTAATATGACATCTATGTCGAAGTTAAATATTACGTGTAAATAAAGTCATCTGGCTTTCGTGGATTACATCGAAAGCTCGTTTTACATGCTAATGCCTATTTTTAAACTTTTTGGATAAACTACGGCATCTTCCATGCTCCAAATGTGCACAAAATATATACGTGTGTATTCCAACCCTGCTTGTTTTATTATTATTATTATTTATTTATTTATTTATTTATTCGAGAACGTCATAAATGACAATATTGCATATATTGCAATATACATTACTGCATATAATTACTGCAATTGTAGTGGACAGGAGTGGCACATCACCTATGCACCAGAAAGTGATAGTCAAAATTAACGATGGTATTGCAACCCCGAAAGCTGTACAATTTTCAACTGCCAAAAAATGGACGCTTTTTTAGGTAAACTGCATGGGGATTAATCTGCTTTCGATTAAAACACACTTCTGTGGCCGGTACATACAGTACGTGTACATGCAGTTCAAAATGACACTTTTTGACTTTTGTAACCTTTTTGTGCATATGATACATGACCTAGTTGGCGGAATTTGTTTCTTTAAAGTTGATATCTTTTCATTTCTTTATTTTTTCCTGTTTTTGTGTTAATCCCAATCTAATCCATCCCAAACTTTAAAAAAATGCATTTTTTTCTTCGGGCAGCATTTGAAGGCGGGCAATCACTGCCAGCTAGGGCGCCATGAGGGGAAAATACCGTAGGGTGCTAAAATAAAAAATACAAAGTTTTGAATTTATTTTGGGCATTGCAGTTCTGACCTGGTTCAAATTTTGTGCTCTCCAATCGCTTTTAACGGCGTTCAAATCCCTATTTGAGATTTGACAATGTTTATCTTAAACCTTGTTTTCCAAATCGTTTATGGTAGCCGTTAAAGCGCAGCAAAACTTTCGGTGGCATTTATTTTTATTTTTTATGCCGTGGGAGTCCACATAGGTGAGATATTTCTCGGGATTGTTTGTTTATCGTCAACGCTTTTCCACGAACAACGGTTTGAATTTCAGCGAAAGATATGGACTTATAAAAGGATTTTCGTTTCCCACGCACCATTTGTTTATTCGTGAGGCTGTTTTGGCAAAATTGTTTGATTTTCGCGATGCGGAAGGAGCCGATATATTCATGGAGTTTCTAATGCATGGCATGTTTCTTCCCTTATACCGTCGATGAGATTGTTTTCCTTTTCCGAAATCCACTCCGAGCAGTTTAATAAGTGACTCAGTGCTTGCCTCGCAGCTACTTTCCAGAATTTGCAGAAATTCAAATATTTTTTCTTAGGCTTTTGTCAACAAGATTCGTTGCTGATTAATTCCTTGCCCTGGGCTGAGTCTCGGGATACACTTTTTGTTTTTGCATACCTTTTTCTCGATACCGGAATTATTCGATGCATTAAAGATTAAGAGAATGCGTTTTCATGACAGACGAGTCATCTTCGTGTATTATGCGCCTGGTTGTGCACAACATACTCTTTTGTCATGATTTGCCATAACGACAAACATGACTTCTCGCATTTAAACGCCTGTCTCTACGAGTAGGCTTGTCATTTCGTTATTAGCCACGGCTACATAATAGGCTGTTCGAACCCATTTTGATTTGATTATTATAAATAAAAACATCGTGTTGAGAAACGAGTTCGTTAACCTTGTCTCTGAGTAGAAAAATCGCGGCTTTTCTGTTGAAATGACTTTGGAAAACTGAACTGGATTGTAGTAAACAATACTTTAATACGAATTTGAAAACGCGAGTTTTTTATGAAAGGGATTTCCGTGGTAAGTCTGCCCCAACATTATGAATTGGTACTGTACCCCATGGAAGGGAAATGCATTTAGAAATACATAATAGAAAATGCATTTTGAAATTCATTTCAAAGTATATGTAGATGAGACATAAATGTATCACATTTATGTATGTATTTATATAAATGTATTTCATTTATGTATGTATTTATATAAATGTATTTCATTTATGTATGTATTTATATAAATGTATTTCATTTATGTATGTATTTATACAAATGTATTTCATAAAATGCATTGTAAAATGTATTTTTTGAGCATTTCATAATACATTCCATAAATGCTTGTATTGTGTTGTGAAATGCGTCGTGAAACATAGTTTATAATGTATTCTGTGTGTATTGTAGATTATATTGTGGATTGCATTGGAATATGTAAACCGTTAACATGACCACATCATTTCTTGATTTTGAATGACAGATAATCTTCATTAATTCCTAAAATTCAACATACTTTAGAATTGAATTTTTAATAATGTAATAAATTACAATAGCACACTGAATTGCATAAATCTGTATTGCTAAATGTATTGTGCAATGCACTTCTCAATGTATTTTAAAAATGCATCGTGACATGCATTATTAAAATGCAATTCCGTTTACATTTAAAAATGAATTTGTCGTGGAGCTTTTTCCTAAAAATACATTTGCAATACATTTTACAATTTGCAATGTATTACAAAATGCATTTGAAATGCATTTCTTTTGCTTGTGGGACGTACATGTATTCTCACATGTCCTCTAGATTTCCCAAAATTTCGCGTTTATCATTTTCTTATTAGGGCACCAATTGAAAGGGAAGACAGTGTCGCTATAAGTCTTCAGTTGTTTCACAGTATTACTGATTATTTCTCTTTAATTTATATTTTATTGATTTTCTTCTGTTATTTTATTATTCGTACATGCATTGGCGGTCGGATGTGGGATCGGGTACAATGGTTTTTCTTTCTCTTCTTTTTATTCATTTATTTTTTTATTATTATAAACGTATTCGAGGAAAATCGGTTATGATACTTGTATATGAGGCTAAATTGTATGTTCAGCTTTGTCAGGTAAAGTATGTTTTCTTTATCTTACTCTGGGTTGAGCGATTCAGAAAGCGAAGTCCTCGGTCGTATATTTTTATTATTCCTTTCTCTATTTTATTTATTTATTTATTTTCTTTATACATTATTTTGCTTTTATCTGAGCTTTTGATAAATGTTTGTTCGCTATCTTCGAAGTTTGATGCCTGAATTGCTGCATCTTTGATCGCCCGCATGGTAACCACTTTTGATTAGTTCTTTTTTTATTTTTTTTTTATCCCTAATATAACTGAAATCTCTAGTAATTGGTAATACGATTTTTATTATGCGGTTTTTAGCTTGGTTTGGTTGGTATCTTATTGAGTTTCAGTTCAATATATGGCACAGATGCACTCAAAACTACTCGTAGTTTGAATTAGTGTTGAAATTGGTCTCATGCATGTCCATAAAATATTTAACTAAATTGATTTCCTCTGAAGGTGACTCAGTATTGGTAGGTTATCTCGCACTTGAGGTCCGAAGATTTGTTGAGAGATACATTTTATTAATTTTAAAAGAATTAACATTAAAATTTGATAACTTAATTTGGAATAGAATGATTTTCATATATGGATTTTTGTCTGAAAGTGCTAAGAAATGTTAGTTTTATTCAAGTTTCATCTCCAGTCTTTCGCACGAAATTTTTGCCTCCCTTCGAAAGTTAATGATTTGCATGATCAAAATGCAGAGAAGCATTTGGAAAATGACTAATTGCAAGTTTATAATTCATTGGTATTTCCTTCTTTTCTTTCCTATTCTTACGGTAATTTGTACTGGAAATTATTTTGAAATATTTATCCGCGGTTCCGAAATTGAAGTCTTATTTAGTTATTTATTTCTGGCATTTGTTTTTTTAATTAATCGATGTTTTCTACTCCTTTCTCCACGACTCCCATTTAACGGGGATGATTTAATTTTCCTGCATCCTTAATTAGTCCGTTGTTTTAATGAGAGATGATATAATTATCTTAATTCATTTATGATAAATGCGATCGTCGCTGTTTACCAACACTTATCTTTCAAATCTTATCAACAGATTCTCAATCGAGCCTTAACCGATCTTGCAAAAAGGCTGGAGTGTGAATGCATAATGTCATCCACCCCCTGGAGAAAAACAGTAACTTTCCATCTTTTATTTTTGAGCTTTTTTCAATTGCTTTTTTATTTATTTTTTTAGTTCAGTTTTTTTTCTATCTCTCTCTATCTCTCTTTCTGTCTCTATTGATCACCTGCAGCCATATATGATAGTTCGAGCAGTTATTTCAACTCCCTTTTGATTCGAGTAAATGCACAATTTGTTGCCGTTACTTACGAAGCGATTAACGAGATTTCCATTGTTTAAATGCAAGTGTGTAGAACAATTAAACGTTTTTATTTTCAGCATTTTTCTGCGTATCGATGGGAAGTCGTCGCCCAACTGGTCTTAGTTAGACCTCGTTTTGAACAACGAAATCATACATTATGAGAATTTTTATATAAGTTATATTTGAAGCGCATTAGCATTTCAGGCGCACTATACAAATTCGGTTCAATTTTAGATGATATCCCATATGGAAAAGAAATGTATTTTTAAATGCATAGCAAGAAATGCATTTGAAAATGCATTGGAAAATACCTTTGAATAGGCACAAAAATATGTATTGTATTATGCATTTCGAAATTAATTTTTAAATGTATGCAAAACACATGTAAATATATTGAAATATGTATTTCAAAATGCATATCACAATATATTTCACTATACATTGCAAATACATCTCAATTCATACTGCAGTTAAGGAGATTTTGTGTAAAAATATTATTTTTACACAAAATTCACTGCACAATCCGTTATTGACGAGTTACCAGCGAGTCCATTTTGTTGAATTAATTTAAAATCTTATCTCAATTAAATCTGAAATGCATTAAAATATAGCTCAGCATTACTATATATTTCGGAATATATTACAAATGCATTATACAGTTGGGCATATACATTTCCAAATGCATTTAAAATATATTTCCTTAATTTAAATACATTTCAAAATGCATTTCAAATACATTTTGCAAATTGAAATTCATTGCACAATGCATTTAAAATGCATTTGCTTTGGATATGGGATTGACCGGTTCTTATTCAAAACTGAATAATATAATGCCTGAGCCTGTGTATTTTGGATGACATCGGTGGACAACTGCCAATATCGCGACTTAAATTCCCAAACTGTGTTTATCACAAACTTCTCCGAACCCAGCTGCGCCGTAAGCCTACTTGAATTAATGCAAAAAGAATGATCAGTATAAAGTGTTTGTAAATTGCATATTAGGCCTGGAAATGGCTGCTGCTTCGCCCTAGCTTGACGTCATTATGCGGGCCAACACCCAAAAATCCTTCCCTTCTGAAGTCGCTTATTGTTTGCACTTATTTCACATTCAGCTTGTAATCCTTTCAGAAAACCAGACAGACTTTATATCGATCGGCTTTCGATTGATCGATCGCTCAATAGCGGTCGATATTCTCGTATCAGTTAACGCTGAATCAAGAAATCAGCTAACCGATGCGCCCTCTTTCAAAACGCTTCATAATTTCGCAAAAATAGACCCCCCTTTTGCCAAAAATCTCATAGCGATGTATAATGAAATCTGTAAGTCCATTTTAATTCATTCCAGAAACACAAAACATTTGTGTCATTTGCAGTCCACCATTCTACATACACACAGGGTGTGTTGACAAATCTACATACACTGAAAACACAAATATGCGCAACATGGCATACCCTGTAACAAAATGGCGCCAACTGCCAGCGCCATCTGTGTTGAATTTTGAAAAATGGGATTTTTAAAAGGGGTCTTTTGAATTTTGAATCGTTGTCCAAATTGAAAGCTCCCATGCGTTTACAATATGTGGCGAGAATTTCTTGTTAACATTGTTGTTTTTTTTTTGAGCAATTGCTTCTCGGCATGATACTGAGAAAATGTATATTTCCCATGATTCCGTCTTTCAGCTTGGCGTCAATGGTGGACTCTCGAAATTGACATTGGCTAAAGTATTTTTTGAACTGTTTTAGTGTAGTATTACGTATAAGCTTATACGGGACGCTGAAAAACTATTGAAAATCATCTAAGTTTTTCCTTCCTTTCTTAGATTGTTTTTTCAAATCTATGAAAGAAACGAGTCTCACATGGCGTATATTTTCTCTTTATTTCAATTTCAGCCCCGAAATCGGTTACTGTAAGGTTTTCAACTCGTAACATGTTTATCATTACATATTTAATCTTTTTCATTTTCTTTATTTTTAGAGATGTATGATCTATAGTGAGCTACTCTTTTAATCTTTTTTCATATATTCACACGGGCAACTTTCTGATTACTCACCTGTGTATTTTTCTTGTTTTACAGAGACTGTCGTGTTGTCCGTGATCCGCAGACTCTCAAATCCAAGGGATATGGATTCGTTTCATTTGTTAAAAAAGCGGTGAGTTTTCATGCAATTTTTCCTCGTGTATGCGTACTTTGTGGATAAGCAAAATATTTTGTCTGTCATATTTATCGAGTTGATGTCGGAAACATCTATACAATTTGGATTGAATAATGTTATTATTAGTAATTTCATTCACGCTTTGACACGTACGCAAACTTATCTTTGGCTTACCTTTCCATCAACTGTCAATTATTTGAGTTTAATTTTGCTATTAGCGTTCCTGCTTTGGCGTATTGACGCCTCGATCATAATTCAGAAATATTCTTTGAAATTTAATATATTTCTGCTAAACATCGAGCCTTTCAGGGATGTCTTACATATATAGTTCGAGCAATATAGAAATTTATCCTATATTACGTTAGAAAATACAGATTGAGAACCGTAATATATATTGACGAACAATTTTTGAAACATTTCTGAACGTTTTAAAGCTGGGAAGATTTCTCAAAACATTTCAACCAACCGTGATAATCTTTTTCTGCGTCTAGAAATTCCTCTTGAAACCTCAGTTATTTTATGTCTTCTTTTCAAATCAGAACCACATTCTTAATGCCTCTAGGGTGACAACTCCCAAACGTCTCAATTTTAATTTGTGCAAATGTTAGAACAAGCCGCATTTTTTAACTTTGCTCGTAACAAATGCAGGGGAAAACCTTTTTGGTTTTAGCTGTTGACTGCAAATGGCCAAATTTTGCTCGTTTTAAATGCATTTGTATGAGTGGTATGACAATAACGGTGGAAATCAGAAATGTTGTCTTCCTGCAAATCCTATTCAATGGCTGTTATATTGGCCGAACAAGAAAGCACGTAAAATTATAGGATATGAATGAAAGCTGAAAACATCTCGTCTGAAATGCAGGACAGCAAAGCTCGTAAAATTTTTCCTCCTTCAAGCATTTTATCTCTTGCTGTCCAGTCTCTTCTAGTTGCTGTTATTGTCGGGAATTTTTGCCACCATGACAAATTCAATAATAGTGAATCATCATAAACAGTTAAACAGTGCTAATGTTATGTTTTTTCGGATGTCCACTCTGACAAATCTGAAAAAAGAAACATTTCTAAGAAAGGATCCCCCAATTGAAATAGTCAAAAAAAAAAAAAATTCAAATATATTTGTTGAACACAAAAATCAATAGATGTCAAGCAATTCTGTGAAAGAAATTAATAATGTTATTGCCAATTTTGAAAGTAAGTCTAAATGTGTTGTTTAATTAAACGTGCTCTTATCTCCTATTTACATGTAGATAGTTCCTCCAAAATTGACCACGACCGTCCTTATTCTTGCATTCTTTATACTATTCTGTATCGAGCTTAATTGATAATAATCTAAGGTATCAATATATGGATAATTGACTCCTCCACCCCTCCTTTGCCACATGACTGCCTGCTAGATGTAAAATTCAATATATGTTGTATACTGCCCATACGGAAAAGAAATGTATTTTGAAATGCATAGCTAGAAATACATTTTAAAATGCATAGCAAGAAATGCATTTG
>JAQFYZ010004884.1:0-10331 GCA_034695085.1 Cylindroiulus punctatus
ACAGGAATCGAGTATGAGTGTGTTTCTGCATTGGTTTGGCAATTAAGTTGACATCAGTAGGAGCGACAGGGATTTGGGTTCCTTTAGCGTTGTTTGGAATATTAATTTTACCTATAGGTTTGGGGTGCCGAACCATTTTTGGGGGGAGTTGGCAGCTTATACCTCGCATCTCTGTTATTTTCTGCACTCCACTTTTGAATAGGTTTGTATTTAATTCGGGACGCTTTTTTATAATTTTGACTGGCAACGCACGGTGCATTGTCAGTCGTCGAAATGGTCGGTGGCCTGTTCATACCTAGCTTTACCAGAGTAGGAACTAACACTGAAGGGACTGTACCTAGGTCTTTCGCGATGTTTATGGCGTCCTTATTGCTAAAAATGTAAAAATTCTCCTTTAATACAAGACCCCTGAATCCCCTGTCGTGATCTAATACCTTGGGGCAGCTGAGATTAAAGGAATGGCCTACATGTGACATCACATGATTGGCCATTGAATTTTGCAGGAAATCCCCTCTGTTGATTCGTGTTCTGTGGTTTAACATCCGTTCTTTTAGCTTTTTTGCGGTATGTCCTATATAAACTGCCTCACACTCGTTACAATTCACTTGATCGACTACTTTGTGTTTATCTAACGTGTGTGTTTGATCTTTTTTACTCGGTAAGAACGAGGTGACCGTGCGGTTACATTTTGGCGCGATTTTAAGGTTGAAGGGGTCGAACAACCTCTGGATTTTGCTCGTTGTCTCCCCCATGGCAGGTAAGCTCACCCATATTTTTGGATCTGTATTAGTTTCCTCCGAATTTTGATTATTTTTTGGAAATGTTACTTTCGTTAAGCACTTTTTGACAAAGAATTTCGGGTAATTATTTTGAAGGAGGGTTCGAAAAGTTTCTCTAATAATGCGTTTTTTTGTTTCAGGATTAGACGTAAGTTGCACAGCTTGTTTAAACATAGCCGTGGCAACATTGCGTTTTGTGTGTATCAAGTGCGCAGATCGAAAATCGAGAAGTCTGCCACAGTTAGTGGGCTTTTTATAAAACTCAGTCTCAATACTACCATTGGTGAGTCTAATGACGTTAACATTTAAGAAAGGTAAAGAATGGTTCACTTCGTTTTCCATTGTGAACTGCAATCTTGGATGAAAGGAGTTCAGGAGCTCCAAGATTGCGTATTTTCGAGTGGTGTCGACGATACACCAAATGTCGTCCACGTACCTTTTGTAAAACACAGGTTTTGTGGCGGCAGTAAGCAATTTTGCCTCGACATGCTCAAGTACCAGATTAGCAATGATGGCTGAGATGGGTGAACCCATCGCCATTCCAAACGTTTGTTTGTAAATGGTACCATTGAACTGAAAGAACGTCGAATTTAGACAAAGTCCGAGTCCGATAAGAAATTCATTTAGTGGTAGTGGGGAGAAAGGTTCTATTTTCGGCCATAACTCTTTTATAATGCCGTCTACCAAGTCGGTAGGTACATTTGTGTACAATGATACGGCATCGTACGAGACCAATTCGTGATAGTCAGGCACGGTGACTTGCCTAACTACGTCAGCAAAAACGAAACCGTTAAGAACGTTAGCGTCAGTTTTATTAGCAATATTTGTCAGGATATTGGAATAAAACTTCGAAAGAAAATATGAAGGTGCTTCTAGGAAGGAGACAATAGGCCGAAAGGGCATGTTCGGTTTGTGAATCTTCGGCAGCCCGTACATTTTCGGCCATTTCGGACATTTATTGCCATGTTGATTTTGTTAACATCAGTACACACGCCATTTTGTGCCTGAATCTTAGTTTTTCGTTTCTCTTGGCATTCTTGCATGCTGTATATGCTCACGCATATGTATGATTAATTATGTTAATCGTTAATAAAGGTAGCTCCTGATGAAGGCGTTCAGTCGCCGAAACGTCGAGCTGATGTTATATATACTTGGCTGCGTATTTCTTTCAATAATTAGAATACCTTTATGCAAATAATATTTATACCTCTGATGCCTTCTTTGTAGGCCATAAACTAATGATTCTTAGTGTTAACCACCTCTGTATAAAATTTATTGATTCATTTAATTTCGTCGCAATGCCTCTTTCCAAATTACCAGAAATGTTTCAACTGGCCGAACTATGCAAGAGCTACTTCCCCCACTTCTTTAACACAGCAGCGAATAAAAATTATGACGGATGTCATGATTGCTTCATTTCTCCTTTTGTTCTCTTTTCTTGTTCTTGGCGGTTCGCCACATTCCGTTATGTGTTGCCTAATATTTCTTGCATTGTTCGCATTCTTTTTCGTTGTTTGTCATGGTCGGTCGTCCTTGGCCCCTTCCTTCCCCCCGGGGGCCCCAGCGCAGGTGCCTCTGGTGGCGACTGGGGCCTACGAGGGAGATGGGTTGGGGCCTGGGAGCCAGACTGGACCTGATTCTCGAATCGAGTGGTTCATCTAAGTGCTCGCGCCTTGTATGTTTGTATGCTCGAAGTTCTTGTAAGTTTATATTTCGTCGGCCCCTAAGTCTGGGGATTATGTATAAGGATTAAAACTTTCGTTAGTCCGTTAAGCATCTGTGCCAGTTTTATCATCGACGCGGCGCAAGGCGTTACACGGAGAGCTGTCAGACATTACCCATTATAATCCTGACTTTTTCGATGACTCGATGACTTGCCTTGGAGAAATGGCATACAGAACAGGTGGCTGCTAACTACCCCTTTAACTTACAGCGACAACTGAAAGAGTATTGCATTTCAGATGTGCAGATTTTGCGCAAAGGGTGCCAAAAGTTTTGACTGATATGCAGAGAAATGTTTGTGTTGGATCATTTGCTGGAATGTATTACTCTTGCATCCTACTGTCAACTCGTGTATAGGTTCCATCATATGCCTGCGGACAGTATTGCGGTAATCCCAACAGAAGGTTATGGGGCGAGGAAAACAGTGCTAAGGCATTCAAGTGGCTGAATTGGGTTGGTAGGGACTTAGCAGCTGACAATGTAATCCATCATGCAAGAAACGGGGGAGAAGTATGTCTTTTGGATAAGTTTTTTGCTGATGGGTTTCATCGGGCAAGTAACACCGTGTTCGAGTTTCACGGGAGACGACAGTGCGAGTGTAGCCGACCCTTGAATTGCACTGGCAGTGAACATTACTGTCAGCAAAACATGTGTGCTGAGAGTTCCTGTTCTTGTTACCTGGAAAAAGCAAAAACTGTTGTGTTATCCAAGTACAAGCAACACACTTATGAAAACTTGCTCACACTTACATATCAATTTTGCGCTCTGGAAACGACTCATCAAGCTGAACATTCCCGAGCTGTGCGATCGATCCATGAAGACGTTGACGGTCGCAACGTGATGTCACCCTGACAACCCCAGATCCGGATCCCTGAGCAGATAATATTCTTTAACAGCCCTGTACTGTCAGTACGGCGGCTCAGCGTCCTTGTGCTACGAAAAGGGGGAATTGAACTTACACAATCAATTTACCAGAACCCCAAAACTGTCATAGCACCAGACGAACTTTTACTAAACCCAAAAATCATGTACTGCACTCTCGTAGGTCAAGACGGAGAGACGTACGAGCATCAATTTCAAGTTGAAGAGACAAAGTTTTGTCCTTCATTCCAATGTATTTTTTGTTTAAAAGCATTTTCATTTCTTCATTGTCTACCTAGTAAGTTGCAAAACGTCATTTATGTCGCGTTAATAACTTTGACCGGTTTGGTAATTATTTATGTCAAATTTTTGCTTCATACAGCGTATACCACTATTAGAGGATTTATTCTGAGTTTTGCCTTTATACATGTATATTACTGTATCAAAGGCACATTATGTTTCTCGTTACTTGTCGGTACCTTTATGGGCAATAAACTAGGACAACTCGCAGTCACAGTAAGGCAATGCTGTCTAGATGTTTTAAACGAACCTAGGCTGCTGCGCGTCGAATTACCTCGACCAGCTGCTGTGGTTATATTAGCTTGACTATTTTTTGTGTTCATACCTGCCCAGGCCAGCCAAATAAACTGTAATCCATACGCAATTCATAGTTCGGCCATCGAACGATGCGTTTCTACGAAAAAGGGTCAAAATTGTGGGGTAAACACAATGGTCAAAGTTACCCTTGATAATATTGATTACGGTTCCTGCCTTACTGTTGCTGACACTGATGGCAACTTACTATTTGAACTAGTAATCCAATTCGAAGCGTTGAGGTGCGAGTGGACTACCACTCAGATGTATTTTACGTTCCCTGTAGACATGAAGCAGCTTTCGTCCGTATCGTGTTCCAATCATGCCCATTGTGGTTGGGGCGAACACTGCACTACCGGCACAGCATTCCCAGGCTTAACTGAGGAATCCTTATATTACCCTGGAGTGACGGACTGCAAGCTGGGAGAAAAGGGAACAACGTCCTGTTGGGTGATTTTTAGTCAGCCTTGTTTGTTTTATCGTTGGTGGTTAGTTCCCCAGTTAACGAACACGTATAAGGTAAAACAGCTTAGTGGGTACACTTGGCGCCCGGTCCTAAAAATCCGTATGGACAAGAACCTCACTACAGTCGAAACACAGACTGAGTTCTCCACCGAAATAGATGACCACGTGGAAGTGTCTGTGGAAGGAACATACGACCAGCCAACGGAATTACTGCAGAAAAAGCTCATACAAAAATATCCCCAACCTCGAAATGCGTATTTGGACCAAGTTGCACATCATGGTCTACCGAAATATGGAGAAATCGGCAACGTTCAAGCCTAGATAGCGTGGGACAATGTGTTTATCTATGATATGGAAATGATAAAATGTAATTTCTTTAAGGAAAATTTAGTGTGCAAGCATAAAAAGAGTTATCTGGAAACCCTAATCAAAAACCATGAAAAGCACGTATTGCCCAGAACTTACCATCATCAAAAGTTCGAAATTGATGAAAAAGGTCAGCTGTTTTCCACAGCTGTTATGAGTAGTGCTCTTGTAGTGGGAATAAAATTGAAGGATTATCGTTTTAAGGTTAATACTAATCTAATTTGTCCCAAATTGCAAAAAGTTAGCTCACCGGTTGGGTGCTATACCTGTCGAACCCTGGCCAGCATTAAAATAACAGCTCTCTCGACCTGTTTAACCGGCTTGGTCAAGGTGGATATCCCCGCCGCGATCATGCATACCCCTTCACTCAGTTTGACCGAAAAAGCTACTGAGTTTTTGATTCATTTTAAGGCCGAGAAGAAGTGTTACGACACTAAACTGTCTAAAGACAAAAAATGTTAAGTCTTGCGAGCCGCTTTCTTTTTATTTGGAAGAACCTTCCGTTTTCTTAAGCCAACCTAACATTACGGAAAATCATTCTGCTTCAAGTTATTCTCCCCCATCTTCGTTTTGGTCAGTCTTTTCAAATCCCCTAGGTTTGGGAATGGTCTTGGGAAAAACTGCGATATGGGCAATACTGATAGGATTAGTGTTGTTATTCACCCTTTCATGTATTTTAAATGTAATTGCCAAGTTTCGTTGATTTGCATTGCTGTTTGTTAATTTGGTTTAGGGATATATGTCAATGTCATGAAAATTAGTCGAATCGAAAATGTTTACTTTATGTTTTGCCTAATGCGCACAAGTGCCGCGAATGTCTTTTTATATGCAATTCCCCAATACTGTTGAACCTGTGGAAAATAAGAATTGAGAATTGAGTAGTTCGTTTTTGGCAATCTAAACAGTGTTTCTAAATTACAATTAAGGAGAAAATGGCTACAATTTTTGGGTAAGTGAAACCAATTATGACACATCACAGTTAAAAACTTAGGAACTCTTTCCCCCCTTTGTTCTGTCTATGTATTACATGTATAGTTAGGGAGGCTGATTAGCAGCCACATGATGGTGAGATCGAGCATGCTTGATAAAACACGCATAGGCGTAAACAGGCTCACCGACAAAATTTCCCCATCGGAAATCCCTATAAAAGTCCCTAGCAAGGTGACACAGATATTGGACATTACATTGGAAAGCTTTCTGAAGTAAATGACCTGACAATGTGCACCCTTCTTGAACATCCATGGTTACCACCAGATGGATACAGTTTTCCCTTTTGCACTGTGCTAAAGAAAGGAAAACCAACTAAAAAATATGCCCAGAGATCTCACTTAGACAAATTACACTGACTTGTACTGTCAGACAAAGACCAGGGTCTTTACTGCAAGTATTGTGTTTTGTTTACCATTGGTGAGTGTGGTAGTAACAAAACAAACACACCCCTGGGGCGGTTTGTGAGGGAACCAATGCTAATGTTTGATGATTTGTTGGGTGAAAAAGGTCCATTGTAAAGGCATGAACACACACAATATCATAAAAAGGCTGTGGAGTTGGGAAAAAACTTTCTGCATTCCTACCACAACCCAGCACTGGAAATCCACAACCAACTGTCAGCGCAAAGGTTGGTGCAAGTTGCCGAAAATAGACCGCCTGCATCTAGACAATTATTTTTTGTGGACAACAAAACATCGCACTATGCGGTCACCGGGATGAAGGTGCTTTATTTGACAACAGTCTGCAGTTTGAAGAAAGTAGGCCTACAACCAGCTTTGTCAAAAATGATGGGAATTTCCGAGCACTTCTGAGGTATCATATAGCAGCAGGGGATACGGTCCTAAAGAGCCACCTTGAAAATGCCTCATCCAATGCAACATACATCAGCAGGATCACACAAAATCAGCTCATCAACTGTTGTGCTGAAGAGCTTCAACAAAAGATTTTAGAACGTGTTAAGCAGGCGGGCTACTTCTCAATTATATTTGATGAGACTACGGAAATTTCACACACTGAACAGCTCAGCCTTTCTCTCCGATACCTTCATGATGGCATGGCTCGTGAAGATTTCTTGCAATTTCTGGATGCATATAGCATTATTCGCCTGGAAGATATACACAACAAGGAATGCAGGCTTACAGGTGTTGCCATTGCTCACATTGTTGAGGATCTCCTAAGCAAACACTCCATGGATGTGATTAAATGTGTAGGAGTTGGTACTGATAGCTGTTCTGTCATGGCCTCTGGTGTTTAAGGTGTGGTGCACGAATTGCTGAAGCATGCAAAAAAATGCCAGAAAATGTCCATGTGCCAATCACATCCTTAACAACTCCCTTTCAAAGTTCTCTGATGTTCAAATGTGCCAAAATGCAACGGGAACAATGAAAAAAGTCATTACATTTGCAAAAGCTTCGCCAAAAAGATTTGCCGTTTTTGCAGAAGAACTTGACGGTGGATTAAAAGGTTTGTGTGAGACTCGGTGGGCTGAAAAGCATGATGGACATATGCAATTCCGCAATGCAATGCCAAAAGTATGTGCAGGTTTTGAGAAAATATCCCAATGGAATGAAAACAAAACTGCATCAGACGCCTTTTGTCTGTTGCAGGCTCTACATGCTTCAGAATTTATTGTTGCAATGATTTGTCTGTGTGATGTGCTAGGTAAGATTAACTGTTGAGATTATTGTGTATGTATGGTATGCAGTTCCTTAGACCCTAGATCTTAAGTCTAAATTACATTTTTGAAAACATTATAGGCACCACAGTTTCATATAGCAGGATTTTGCAGTCTCCTTTGCTGGATTTCAAGACTGCAGGTGATGCTATCACTGATACGGTAAAAGTCTTGGAATCCAAAAAACAGAATGCAGCAGCTTTTTTATGCTGCTGTTTGAAGAAATTGAGAGGATTGCTTTTGAATTAGATGTCCAGGTGAAACCATTACGAACCAGTGCATCGAAATACCAAAGAAATCGCCAAAATCACCCAGCTGATTCAACTGAAGAATATTTCCGTAGAGTGGTTTACATTCCTTTTCTGGAAGGCATTCTCATGGACATGCAGTCATGATTTCACCAAGATGTTTTAAATACTTTTAACCTGAAGGTTGTTATGCCGAAGAAAACTTATGAAAAGGACATTGTATCACTTCGCACTACTCTGGAAGATTTCAAGGGCCTGCTCGATGTTCCTGTAGCAAATGTTGTTGCCGAATATGAGCTTTGGTTTGCTAAATGGAAGCGAATGAAAGAAGACCAGTCTTTGAAACTGCCTACCACTGTCACTGATGTTCTTTAACATTGTGATGGTGATATGTATCCTTCCATCCGAAAAATGCTCCAGATACTTGGGACTCTACCAGTGAGTGTTGCAACAGCCGAAAGAAGCTTTTCATGTCTGCGCAGGCTGAAAACATGGATGAGAAGTCGAATGTCTGAAGAGCGGCTGACAGGCCTTGCCCTGCTTCATATTCACCGGGATATCCCTCTTAATGTTGACAGCGTAATTTGCAGATTTGCCAAGGTTGGCAAGCATAGATTGGATTTTGTAATATAGTTTATTAAATAGTTTCTGTTAATATTACCTTTTGTGGCCAGATTTTGCAAATTAAAGCTTATAAAATTTTCGACTGTATTCTTGCTTCTAATTTTTGAAAAATTTTCGGGGGTCCCTCGTACTCCCCTCTCCTTTAGGGGTATTCCATACCCCCAAAACCCCCCCGGCGGGCCTACCTGAAGGGCCTTCACTTGTCGCCGCACCGGTGACCCCCTCCTTAATAAAATCCTGGATCCGCCACTGATTGCACATGCTAAAACCTTGGATCGCATTAAAGAGCTCCAAGCAGCGGGCTTCACCGTTGTGCAGATTTGAGAGTGCCAATTTGACAAAATGTTAAAGGAGGATGGTGATCTACGGGCCTTTGTTGCACAACACGCCATTGTCGACTTAAAATCGAACCAAGGGATGCCTTTTACGGTGGCCGTACTAATGCTGGAAAGTTGCATTATACAGTCAAAGAAGGCGAAAAAGCAGCCTATGTCGATTTTGTTAGTCTCTACCTGACAATTAACAAGTATGGTAAAATGCCTGTAGGACATCTAAAAATTATCTCCCCTGTCCGTCAATACACACCAGGTCTTTATTACGGGTTTCTAAAATGTAAAATTCTACCCCCTCGTAAATTGTATCACCCGGTCTTGCTTTATCGTAGCAACGACCGACTTTTATTTCCCCTTTGTCGGACATGTACGGATGCCAGGCAAGTGACTCGCTGTTTGCATGATGACAATGCAAGATCGCTCGTCGGCATGTGGATCACCCCCGAAATTGACATGGCCTTGCCAAAGGGCTACAGAGTGTTGGAATGCTATGAAGTCTGGCACTTTGAAAAGACTGCTCAATATGCTACACCAGTTGCTGAGGGCGAGGTGAACCCATACCCTAATGGTCTTTTTGAGGGGTATGTCAACACCCTATTAAAAATTTAACAAGAGGCTAGTGGTTGGCCAGCGTGGGCTGTGTTGTTTTGGGGAAATTGGCACCTTGGATGGCGGCTTCCCTGCAAGACAGCCTATCAGAACTATTGGACTTGCAGCCAAGGCAGAAGTGTTAACTATTTGTTGCCACTAGACGGCACTAGCGTTGCAGCGGCAATTTTGAAAATTGGCTAAGCGGAAGTGCCACCATTTTGGCGGAAATATCGTCATCACCGGCCGGAGGTGCCGCCATTTTGGCGAAAGTGGCTACGGGTTATCAGCGTATTTTAGATGGTCGTAATGATTTCCAGACAATAGCTGCCAGTCGATTATGTAGAGATGCTGGTGTAAACCATAGGCAACCATGCGGCCTACCCAAGATACAGCAATTTCAAAATCATCTACAGCCTTTAGGGTACCGGTTATACGTTTTTATTGCCGAGGCGGACTTTTGAGCCATCTTTGTAGGGCCCGAGGAGTGTACCAAAATTATCACTCTGTTACTCTTTAAAGGGCATTTTGCTATCATTAATAGTATGCAGGCCTTCTTCAATACTACAAACTTCTGTTGGGTTTGCCTCAAGGGATTCGACAAACCTGAAACTCACAACTGTGAGAAAGTATGCAAGTCTTGTAACTCTGCCAACTGCCACCCTGTTCTTGATGTCCCCTATGTCAAGAGTGAGGATTGCAACAGGTATTTCAAGGAAGCTGATTGCTTAGCGCTGCATAAGAGAAATTCAACTTGCGACCGGATACAGAGATGTAGGGCCTGCTCATTGTATGTTTACCAAAATGTGGCACACAAGTGTGGTTTGCGTTATTGTGGCATTTGCAAGAATGATGTGGCCCGCGATCACTTGTGTTTTATGCAGATTCCCAAAATTCAGGACGGCAAAATTGCGAAGCGTAAAACTATTGCAGATAGGCCAGTTGATGTTGAGGTGATACAAAAATTTATCGACCATTCACAAACACCCATTGTTTATTATTTCGACACTGAGGCCATGCAAGAGACAGGAGTTCACATTGTCAATCTCGTCGTTGTTCAACGTGAAGATGGCATGGAACAAAAAAA
>JAQFYZ010004885.1:0-10329 GCA_034695085.1 Cylindroiulus punctatus
ATGCACCTGAAGAAGGGATTCATTTCCCGAAACGTTGTGCGGATTGTCACAAATATTTGACCGTGAATAAAGATTTCCACAAGCCCAGCCCCTCAGATACAGGGACCTCTGACGCCGAGGTCACACACCAGGGCCAGGGCTAAAGGACCCTGGTCACGGCGCCTGACACTAACAAGTGCCTAGGGGCTATCAGAGTCTAAAAACATTTGAATTTGGCGGCCATTTTGAATTAGGCCTTCCATGCACTTCCGGACTTTCGGCTCTAGCTCCTGAAACCTGGGTCCCACGGACTTGAAACTGAGTTCTACGTGTCCGCGAAACCCAGCGCTAAAAACGGACACCATTACCGTCATGCTAGGACACGCGGTTACCGCGGAAATCGGCAAAAACCGCTATGCGCCAAAAACATGAAATGTAACAATGGACGCGCAAAGTTTGAATTGATTTCCCGGACGAACCAACATTGCCCTAACGATGGATCTGGCTGGAAACCTAGAGGAACATTCCCTCGTTCCATTAAAGGTAATTTCAGTCCCGGGTCATTGCTAGATCCGCGGAGATGTTAAAGTGCGCGAGCCATACTCGCACCCGCCTCCACAAATAAATACAAATATATGCGTCACAGTGAAAACAACACTCAGGGGCGTAACTTAACATGCTCAATGTTCATTTAATGAAGTCTGGATGTCCTGGTCCATCAGTCCAGAGGGGTGTAAGGGCCAAGAAACGTAGTTGGCCCCTAGGAAACCCCTCTGACCGCCGCCATCAGTGCTGCTTTTGTCCATTCAAACATATACATGTAATACTGTAAACATATTCTCCTCTTCATCAGATAGCAGTGGGCTTTGTCTATTGTTGATCTGGCGGCACATTATTTTTAATTTTTCTGGTGCATGTTTAGCGAGTTTTTCATTGTTGCTTCTACTACAGCATCTTTTGCCTCAGGAACAGATTTCCTTACCGCTTCTATAAAAACATTAATTGCCAAGGATTAATAGTGCTATTAGAGATATCAAAATTTCCTCTTGAAAAATGATTTTACACCTATTATTGCATTCTCCAGTATTAGCTTTTCAAATGCACATTTATCACACATTCCTTTAAAATTAAGATGAGATTCAAGCTGGAAGCTTATAACCTTCACCAACATTTTATTGCAAGCTCGTGGTGCATATCCTCCTCTACATTTTGACAACCACAAAACCTGAAAAAAATAAGATCCTATTTACTTCTATCATAGAATATGAATACGGGATGAAATACATTATTACTTACTGTAGGTGGCACATTGGTGCTGATGCTTAGAAAATCTTCAAATAGCTTGATATAGGCCATTGTTCTCATTAGCCACTCAACTGGAAAGGTGACTTTCGATTCTTCATCATTGCATTTTGTTAGTTCTTAAAGTGCTGTCAGTATTTTATCCTGGTTTTTTCAGGATACTGACATGCATCTGCTTGGCTAAATTCAGTTCCTCTAAAACCTTTTTTTCAAGTCGATATCCATACCGATTTCGTACAGGCAATAATATTATTTACATTTTTGGAGAATTTCTAATGTTTTCAATCCAATGAAAGTATCATGATACATATATGACTGATACTCCCAAAGCACTCCTTGGTGTTGATTATCTTTGTGAGTGTGTTTCTGGCAGATTTGCACTTCTCTTTAATTGATCTGAGTGAAAGATGGTGAGGGCCCAGGAATTCTCATCTGCAACGTTGCGCACCGGAACCACTAGGTCTATTCATCTTGTTTAGTTCCCGGTCATAACGGTCTCATAGCACTCCATCTTTTTTCACATGCAGACACTATATGAAAAGGATAATAATGAGTGTTCATCACACACATGGTGTCACCAATTTGTCCATACTATTGTGTCTGACATCAGTTAAATTAGTCTGACATTTCCCAACAGTTGCATGTCCCTGTACACATTAAATAATGTAGGCATGTCTGAAAGGAGGTTGTTATGAATTACTATTAACTTACTATCTTGTTTTAGCCCTCTTCCAATAGCTAGCCAAGCAGCATCCTTCATGGTCTTCTGTTTTTAGTCCTTCCTGGTAATGTCCCATAAAATGGGCTTTTCCTGCTCTGCTATTATCAATAACTTATCTTTTGAGGAGTTATCAAGCAAAGAATCCAGAAGAAGAAGAATTATCCAGCACGAAGGGGGAATAAACCCTTATGGCCAAGAATGTAATTTTCAACAGGATAAATAAGGAAAAATAATGAAAATAAGAAAAAGAGGGAAAGTTATAAAAACATAAGATGAGGGGAAGGAGAAGCCGGTCCCCAGTTCCAAGGAACGCCTAAAGTTAGCCATTACTGGAGGGCCGGCTGGGCGATGGAATAAGTGAAAGGATTATTGTGCAAACAAGTTGGCATAAAGGGTAAGGGAGAAGGTCCCATAGTGAAGGAAAGATTTCTTTACACATTCTCAATAAGGGTTGTTATATTAGTGAGGTAAACTTCAAGGCAACACGGTAGGTGGCCGCCCACAGAGATGGCTCGCTCAATTTAGCAAATAGAAAATCAATGCTTTCTATTCTGGCCACTAAAAACTTAGATCTAATTGCCAGGGAAGCCCGCCATATCTCCGGAGAGGTGCATTGGGTGAGTAAGTGAGTCCATGTGAGTCCATGTCGGGTGCTCTGAGAACAGAGTGGGCAAGCAGAGTGGATATCTGGTGCAAACAGTTTGTTTTTAAGCTATATATTATGATGGGGGCTGGCTCGAAGTTGAACCACAAATCTCTTTAGTGCAAATGGGATATTTAGTTTAAAATAATCAGACGATGACAATGGCAAAAGCAAAAGTTTTCTATAAACTGGAAAGTTCGTTGAATCTTGGATGCATACTAAATCGGCAGCTATTATAACTAAAGACATCTGCTGAACCATGTTTTCATGTGTGCTCCTAATTCGTAGAAAGTCATATTTTGAGGGGGGGAGGCCGGTATGGTTGTTTAAGAAGATGTGATCAACTCAATAAATTTTTCTAATGGGTTGAATTTAAAGAGAAGAATATCGAGCCAGTAAAGGAATAGCTTTTTGGGTAGTGTCAGATTCTCAGATGTCAAACAGTTTTCCCAGACTGTGCATGTGTTTTTAATCAAGGTGCACTGTACCGACCTCAAGTTAAACTTACTGCGAATGATGTAGTCAGGAGTACTGAAGTCCAGAGAGAAGACCCTCCTAATTAAACGTTCCTGAACTTTTTGGAAGGGGGCAGTGGAATTCCAGGCCCAGAAGGGGGCCTCAAAAGTTATTGAAGAAACTAGAACTGCCTGCATTAGTTTTAAATGTGATCCAATATCATTCAGCTGCCTTTTTATGAAGAGTTTATAAAACACCCCTGTTTTTGCCTTGGCATTTGCAAAACAAAATTTGAATGTGCTTTACAAAGCAGCCATTTGCCTGGAAATAATCCCCGGATATCTCCCGAGGCGGACCACCTCTAGAGGGTTGTCCTTCCAGAAGAAATAATTTTTATAACAAGCTGTGGGGCCTTTGTAGAAGATAAACATTTTGGAGTTGACATTATTTAAAGAGCCCATTAATTTCTAAGTAAGTGAAGAAACGCTTGAGGGCAGCACGTAGACTTCTCCTGGTTTTAGCTAGTAAGATTACATCATCCGCAAATAGGAGACAATTGAGAGTTGTGTCCATCAAAGAAATGCCTTATAGAGTTGCCATATATTTTGGGAGATCACACATGAAAAGGATAAATAGAAAGGGGCTTAGAGGGTTACCCTGCAGAACACCAGAGGTTACCCTGATTGGATTAGTAGGTCCATCCTTGGAAAGAATATCTGTTGATAATTGTGCATAGAAGGTGGAAATGTTGACCAGAAGATGTGGAGGGAAGCCCAGAGCTTGAAGCTTGGACCACAGAAGACAATGGTTAACTGAGTCGAAAGCCCTCGATAGGTCTGCTAGAAAGGAGAAAAGGATTCTTCTACGTTTGCAAATAGATGCCTTTATAATAGTTTAAGGTGAAGATATGATCCCTTGTGCCTTTAGATTTTTGGAAGGCTGTTTGTTTAAGAGGGATAATTTCATTTTTCTCTGTCTGAAGTTTGACCCTTGCTGTTAAGATGGTGAAATAGTTTGGTCATTACGGACACCAATGAGATCGGCCTGTAATTTTGAGGATTTTATGGATCACCCTTTTTGAGCACTGGGTGTATTCTGATTTGCTTCCAGTCAGCAGGAAAGTCATGGGTGAGAAAAATGTAGCTGAAGTTGTTTAGGAGAGCCACAGTGAAGATCTCAGGGGCACCCTTTAGCATCTCAGGTATGATAAGGTCTATACCAGGTGCCTTTTCATTTTTTAATTTGATAATATGCTTCCGGCGTCGCTGACGTCACATCGTCGTAGGTGCCGTAGCAGGGATTCGTGCTATGGGATCGACTATGGATTCGTGCGGCGAGTTTGTTTTTCGGGGCACGTGGGTTCGGCGACCGTGTGGCTGGCAAGACAATTTGCCGGCTAGCCGGTCCGTTTGCGGCGAGTTTAGCCGCTCGTACGATGGCAGGCTGAGGTTTGCCGGTTCCCGGTTTGGGGGCGGTCCGGCACGCTTCCACTGCGGTGGACGCCTGGGAGGCGGGGTTTGCGGCCGGTTGGCCGACTCACGGAAGTCGGTTTGCGAGCCGATTTCGGCGGCTCACTGATAAGTTCCGGGACTCCGATATTCTGCTGGCGGGGGTCGCCTATTGGCGGCCGGCGAGAGCTGATTGGCCGGGCCAGTGGCTAGTTAGCAGTCGGCAGAAACTCGGCTGAGCAGCTGGCGGGGCTTCTTCGGCCAGTTGAATGGCCGCGTGGCAGGGTTTGTAGGTGCTGACGGTGGGAACGGCTCGTTGGCGGATTCGGGCCTCGGGTTGGCCGTTGATTGGCCGGCTGGCCGGTTCAATGCGGCTGATCGGCCGGCAGACTAAGTTCAGCGTGGCAAGCGGGCAGAGCCCGCGGGTACGTCGCTACGTTGGCCTGTTGTTAGGAGGGGGCCTCCTTGCTGGCCGGGTGAGTTGGGGTGTTGGGGAAACCCAAAGGGCTGGCGGTGGCCTTTATTAATGTTTCACGCCCAACTCACTGTTATGGTTTCCGGAATTCCGCAGCCGCAGAAGTACATGGAGAGCAACCACTCTGCTACCATTTGTTGATAATCAGAGGAGCGTGGTTGCAAAACTTAACATTGGTATATTGGTTCTCCGGAACAGTGATTACCCAACCAGCTTGGTTGGGTGTCGGCCAGCAAGTTATTTAAAATGGCCGAAAACAAAAGTCAGGATGCATGTGGTCTATGCGGCCAAAAAGGGGGGGAGGTTCAAAAGGGGCAAAACTGAAATACACCATCTTGAACTGTGAGACAGAGATGGAAGTCTGCGTCTGCCATTGTCTAAATTTAGAATATAAATTTTTAAGCCCCCGACCACTTTCTAATACCCTAAACATATCCCATAGCTAACAAGCAATGTACGACCAAATTCCTAATTGCCCCTAACCGCCATGCTGATGGCCTACTGATAGCCTACTAGCAGTTAGGAGCACTGTCGAGCAAACAGTGAATTTGTCGATTTTACAAAAATGGCATACTGGGTCGAATCATAGCCATAGGTTTCCCAGAAGTGGCGACAGGCACGGTTGTGCATGTTATGCAGCTGGTCCCGGTCCACGTTGGTCATGATGCCAAAGGTGATGGCATCGTAGTACTGCTCGGCCACGTGCGCGTCGAATTCGTGGTAGATCTGCTCGAAGACCTTCACGATTTCTTCGTGGAAGGCGAACACTTCCGGCCAGTGACCTTGCAGTTCCTTAGGGGTGTCCAATCTACGGGCCATCGCGCAAAGGTCTTTCATCAGGTACAGCGAGAGGTTCAGCATTGAATAGTTCACATTCGCGTCTTTCCCAGTATTGCACATTTTGCAATGACAGTCGATGTTATATCGTTCCAGTAGGACCGCCTGACGTAGGGCCCTTCTGTTGTGGACCCTGTCTATGGTGTCGATGAAGTAGCGAACAGTGGGCTTTTCGCGCTTAGGAATATCCGCTACGGCTTAAAAAAAGATGGTCGGCGTCCAGCAATTTTCCAACGTTCTGCCACCATGTTCGGCCAACCTAAAAACGATGGTTGGCGTCCAAAATTTTGCCAACGTTGTGCTAACGTGTTCGGCCAACTTAAAAATGATGGTTGGCATCCAACATTTTGCCAACATTGGGCCAACACTCATTTGCCAACTTGAAAACGATGGTTGGCATCCAACATTATGCTAACACTCATTTGCCAACTTAAAAATGATGGTTGGCGTCCAACATTTTGCCATCATTGGGCCAACACTCATTTGCCAACTTAAAAACGATGGTTGGCGTCCAACATTTTGTCAACATTGGGCCAACACTCATTTGCCAACTTAAAAACGATGGTTGGCGTCCAACATTTTGTCAACGTTGGGCCAACATGTTCGGCCAACCTAAAAACAATGGTTGGCAAAAAACGTTCTTCAAACATTGGACCGACACTTATTCACCAACCTAAAAACAATAATTGGGAAACATCATTTCACCAACATTGGGCCATCGTACATTTTCTAATGCCAACCTTTTACCAGCTGTGCCAATGGATTTCCAACGTTGGCCCAACTTGACGTGTTACTAGAGATTAGTCAAGCAATGTACGACCAAATTCCTAATTGCCCCTAATCGCCAGGCTGATGGCCTACTGATAGCCTACGAGCAGTTAGGAGCACTGTCGAACAAACAGTTAATTTGTCGATTTTACAAACATGGCATACTGGGCCGAATCATAGCCATAGGTTTCCAAGAAGTGGCGACAGGCACGGTTGTGCATGTTATGCAGTTGGTCCCGGTCCACGTTGGTCATGATGCCAAAGGTGATGGCATCGTAGTACTGCTCGGCCACGTGCGCGTCGAATTCGTGGTAGATCTGCTCGAAGACCTTCACGATTTCTTCGTGGAAGGCGAACACTTCCGGCCAGTGACCTTGCAGTTCCTTAGGGGTGTCCAATCTACGGGCCATCGCGCAAAGGTCTTTCATCAGGTACAGCGAGAGGTTCAGCATTGAATAGTTCACATTCGCGTCTTTCCCAGTATTGCACATTTTGCAATGACAGTCGATGTTATATCGTTCCAGTAGGACCGCCTGACGTAGGGCCCTTCTGTTGTGGACCCTGTCTATGGTGTCGATGAAGTATCAAACAGTGGTCTTTTCGCGCTTCGGAATATCCCCTATGGCTTTTACGCAGTCTGGCCCTTTACCATGAACATGGCAGTTAGCTTGAAGTAATGGAGCAGGAGTGCTCCATGGTTACTTGGACGACGTGGATGCCAAACCCGATCGGGTTTGATCCGTTGTCGTCTATAATGAGGACTCTTGTGCGTGACAACAAGGGCCAGATTTATGAAAAGGGCTCCATCGACTGCCCATTACTTCCGGTGACGCAGGCCACGGATGAGCATAGCCATAGCCCTGTAGCCACTCTCTACATATGGGGGTCCACGCCTTACTTCTGGGCGCTTCAACAAGTCCTTGAAGCATGTGAAAGGGCCGAAGGTAGACTGACAGCGTTTGGTCATTAGGGCCGTCTGGGCCTTAAACGTCGCATACAGACGTAATAGCAGAAATTGTGACTGCAAAAGCGTTGCCGCCCTTTAAGCAGAAGCATCGGAAGCGCTAGCTGAGCCCCCTCAGGTAGCACTCAAACTTGTGAGCTTGCAATAGGTCCTGCTGCTGACACTCCTTGCCGTAGTACCTGACGAATCTGCAATGTTGGCAGAGTACAGGGGCCGATTCATTGAACTTGGCCAGGCAATGGTAACAGTGGGTAAACAGCCTTGATGGAGAAAGGCCCTTGATGAAGGGCTGGCTCTCCAAGAGGGTGTCGCCCACGTATAAAAATATGCACCCGTCACTGGGGTCCTGCAATAGGGAATTTCACAAGTCCTGCTTTCATGTCCAAATCGATCGGCAAAGATACTGGGTGCTCTAGTTGAGAACTGCTGCCAGAAGCACTTGGAATGCCTGTCAGAAATGCAAGCTGAAGCGATCCAAGCCAAAAATGCCAGAAATGGGATGGCTGCCAGAGTACAGATTGAAAGACAGTGTCCCACCATTCGAAACTACAGGAATGGACTATTTTCGGGAGGCGTCACGAAAAAAGATATGGAGCTTTGTTCACCTGTATGACAACGCGGGCTGTTCATCTAAAAGTTGCAAAATCTCTTTTAACAGATTCATGCATAAACGCAATTCGGCGATTTGGCAGCATTCGAGGGTTTCCAAAATCGATAATTTCGGACACTGGAACAAACTTCAAGAAAGTTATGGCAACTGTGCTGAAAGAAAAAGCTCCAAGATTAGAAACATTACACTGCAAATTGAAAAGTCTTAAATTAAGATGCGTTATCATCTTTTTAGCTGTCCACGTAATAAGATGTGTAGATGCATCTTTTTTATCTGCATCTTAATTCTGCAATCTTGTAATAAGATGCATATTTTCATTAAGGATCATGTATCTTGAATTCAGATGCATCTTGGTTCAGCTAACATCTTTTCGAATGCAATAGTTATCGAAATAAATCGATTAAACTTTATTTTATGCTAACAGTAATCAGCCAATGAATTATCAAAGTAAAGAGGAGCATTACAGTATAGTAAGTAGTTAGTGCAAAAACTCAAGTTTAATAAACTTATTTCGACGGCTGACATGGGACACCAAGTAGCAGGACGAGGCAGGCAGCCGTCAAGAAGGGGTGTTGGCGTTAGGCGCCACCTGCCTGCCCCAAGGCGCGCGCCACGCGGAACGCGTCAGGTGCACCTGCACCAAAGGGGGAAAGGGCCGACGTCATAGGGCTTATGACGTCGACCATGTGCGTCATGGTTTTGGGGGTCATTAGACCGGGATATCTTTATTCCTTTCCCATGTTCTTGGTGCTGAGTTTTCATGTAGTGTGGACGTGTGTAGCATGTGCTCTACGTGAGATGTAATGTATAGTGCCAAATAAAAATGCGTTTTTCTTTGCTAAACCTCACAGCTTCGAGTTTTTCATCAAAAATGAATAAACAAGGCGAAAAGTCAAATCTCGCGAATATTAAAGAATGCCTATTTTCCAATCAGTTTTGCAGTAGCATGTATTGCGAGTGTATACGAGTGGCCTATTATGTGTGCAGCAGGACAGAAAAATGATGTCATTGTGGATACGTGATAAACGTAGTCCCATTTTTTAAAAAAAATATCAAGAATGGCACGCATTTAACGTAACATATGCGAGGATGTGCGACTCCATGTGATTGGACTTTATGTGTGAAGAAAATGCGTGAAAACGTTCATGCGTATGCGTTTCACACCATTTTTAATGGCAAAATGTTGGTAGCAAACCATTGTTTTTGTAAACTGAGATAGACAGCACACCAGACTCTCTGTCAAATGGCAACAAGCCAGTGTCGGGCTTGGCAAAACCACAACTACACACCATTCAGGCAAAGCATTTCGATGGCGTAGAAGTTATGTTTGACCCAGAAATGGACGCCAAATAAATATGGGGCACATCCATGGTTTCTGGAACCCTATATTACTAGCAAATGAAGCAGTACTCGAACGTGGTTAAACTACTGTATATGCATTCTCGCTATCTTATAAGAAATTTGTATATTTGTTTGAAAAGCTGATCTTTGAGTCATATAAGATGATCTTCTAATTTTTAATGGTTGGACAGTTATCGGATAATGTCTTAATCTAACTTTGTCTTGGTATGAATACTTAAAATGTTACTCGAAAACCATGCGACGAGGACTGTTCATATATATTGCAGCAGGCTTGCTTTAAATTCGTGGACATGAGCTTGTTGGACGTTGAAAATGTGGCAACTTCACCAAGCAGCGAAAATGCCTTTTCTAAAACATTAAAAAATACTGTTCCTGATTCATTCGGTAACCAATAACAGATACGAGTCAGCTCCATTTTTTGTCCATAAAAATGCGGATCAGTTGTCCTCTTAACCATTTTTGCATTGACGAAGTACCGGATTGACATTTTGTGACATTTTCGTAACTTTTTAAATCTACCCTACCTTAGTACAGTCAGCTGAACAAGACTGTAAATGCAATGGAAGACAAAGTCACGCAAATAGAAACACGCATTTGGTTCGTGGAACCCTGGTTTTTCGGACAACATAAGGGATAATCGGTTCTGTTATTTTAAAATATATTGCAAAAATTTATGCCAAAATTTTTATCTGTTAACATATAAAATGGAAGCAGTAGTAATTGAAATAGTCATGGTTCAACGCGACAATGAAAGAAATATTTCG
>JAQFYZ010004886.1:0-10329 GCA_034695085.1 Cylindroiulus punctatus
CATAGTGGCGCCACCAGGTGACTAAAGGCCGCACTATTGGGGCAACCCATAAACTTTGAGACATTACATTCTTGACAAGGTATATAATGATAAGCCGTGTTTACGATTTTTTTCTGCGCAAGCTCAAAGTGTGATTTTATACATTACATCTGGTAGCAATGTTAATTTGCGCTGCTTGAGTCAATTATTGACACAGCATTTGTAAAATGCATGTCTTGACGCCATTATGCTATGGTGTACATGTTCGTAAATGCATGCTATGCAGTAAACACACCATAGGTGGCGCTGAGTTTTGAAATTTTAATTTTTTCTAGCACAAAGCTGTTCATAATTTACATGAATTTGCTTGCTAATTATTTCTATTATATTCCATCCTGTATTATAACCCCAGTCAGCTAAAGGTATGTGGTGGGGGCATACCCTTATTCCTTACAATCAAATAATTAATTGTGCCCAATACAGGGGATTACCGGGCGAGTTTGCTAATGATGGCTTTTCAACCTTTAATGCAAAAGCTACCTCGTTATTAAATGAAGCCAAGGATTAGTTCTGGGTCAATGAAAATGTCTTAATGAAAAACCAAAGAGAATTTTATAATTGAAAGGTGCTGATGAATAATATTTAAATATTTATTGCTAATTTAATACTTAATTTTTTAATTAGTGAAAAACTATTTAAATGAAGTTAACGTGTTTACTCTCCAGAAATGACCCATTTGACATCATATGTGAAATACTGATGTTTTGTTTGAAAACAACATCAGGCCCAATTTCGTGCAGCCCTTCATTTTCACAAGTAATACTGACCTTTCCACAATATAATATAGAAAACAATTTTACTTACCAGCAATCCCAAGTGCCGAAAGAAGCGTGAAACATTGCAAAAGGCGTGAGAAACGACATGATTGAAACATTGCCATTGCAAGATGATATCATTTATTCGTGGAATAGAAATTTTGCATGCTGGGCTTCAGGGTGGTTTGTTATCCTTCCACGAATTTTGCCTGTAACTTAGTTACCGTCTTAGGTTGCATGGCAACACCAAACATTCTTAAAGGCAGACTAAGAAATACAAGAATTAGCAAAGGAAATCAATACAGTATGTTTTTTGATCAACTCGCCAATCAGGTGTTTCAAATCATGGCAGATTGATTTTACACTGGCAAAGTTTTAGAACATGAAAGGTCAACAAAATAGTTATAAATTATCAAATTTATTAAAACAGTTACAAATATAATACTATTCAGAATTTGGCACTTGACAGAGGATGGTTGAACAATATTTGAAATAGGCAAAAAATTATTGGTCCCATGACCAATACTTGACTCATAAATATTGCCATGCTAAACGTGGTGTTGCATCCTTCCTGGATGAGATTTAGACCTCGTCCTTCCTACAGGCGCTTTTCTCTGCGTATTTTCCACAATATCCGCCTAATGTGAGAATACACATCAGTGGTCTTTAATGAAATCTTGCAATGCAATGCAAATGTACGAAGCAGAAAACTTCTGGCATACTCACAGCATGCCTGATAACAAACAATATCTGGTTGATGGGCATGAAAATCCCGTGTTTTGGTTCGCAAAGGAAATACCGCTTGCCACCATTGCGACCATCGGAGTTTCCAACTTTAAACAACATAATGTAATATAATTATTTAACAATGTAATACAACAAAAACAAATAATCGAATTAGTAGACAACATTTGCCAGAATTTTTCCATACGATCTCAAATTGGATGCACTTTTGACTATTCAGAGGAATAAAAACTGAACCGAAAAACCTTACAGAACAAACTGATCATATTTGGCATATGTGACTGAAAAATATGCAGAGATACATAATAAAATTTATTTCACTATTTCTTATTTTAATTTTGGCCATTTTTGAATTTCCCCTTTTTTGCGTTATTATCCAAAATTCAAATTATTAGTTTGCATATTTGGAAGTCCTCTGTATAGGATTGATTGAACGATCTTTGATTTCTGGTTTACATAAAGTAAGAGAATACCATAATAAATCAATTTAATATTCTATTTTTGATATATATCTTGACGTCAGATTGCTTGCATGGCATCAAATTGCAGTTTGTTTCACCAGCAATTAAAATCTGATTTCATTGCTTGATAATTAACACTGCTTCAATGGAAAGGATAATGCGGTGCTGCAATTAAGTCTATGTACCGGTAGAATGGTATGAGAGATTCATATCCATTATATGTTTGTGAAATGTGGAATAAGTCAACTTTCCTTATTTGGAATTTCAGAGATTCCAGTTTCGTTTCCCTATCATATTCCATTTAACTGTTCAGAAATTCAGCAATGTTATCACCTAACATTCCCATACTAATGTACTAACTTGGTTTATCAATGGTCACTCCTACAAACACTGCCGCAGGCATTTCGGTTGAATCCAGATGACCGATATAAGCAACTCGTGCAATGGTGTTGCCGGGTATCATCACTATAGCAGAGACTTCGAGAAGAGGCTTACCCCTAGAATAAGAGAAACTCCAAAAAAGTATATACATGTACATTTCCAGTACACGTGCCTTCCCTTCATTCGCAGTAACCGCCAAACATCAATCATTACGTCCATTAATGCATCACCCATCAAATAAATATTTTGTTTTTATATATCCTATTTGCACGCGTAGTATAGGCCCACACATTTTATACTGTTTGGTTTCAGCAGTTTAAATATCTCCAAAGGTAATTTATTTGACTTTTTGCAATATTCAGTATAAGTATTTGACTTTTGTTCAAAACTTCTATTTTTTGGATACGATTTCTAATACTGGTATTGTACTTACTTCTTGTGCACTAGCTGAAACACGGCAATTTCGTCCTCATCTTTGGCCTTCAGCACCAAGTGCTGAATTTCCAATTCGCACACCGAGCATTTGCATCCTTTCAAGGGGTTCGGCGCCATGAGCGGGGTCAAATTTTGACGCATTAGCTGGCGGAGCCAATCTGGTTCGGTGCTATCGTTTCTTTGCTCTTGTTTGCCCACGGAGGCTGCTGATGGCGGGCGTTCTTCCACACTGTTATTGTTTCTCGTCTTCTCTGCCGACAGTTGGTTTGGATGACGGTTGAGATTTCTAGGGTTTTTTAACTCCTCTCGCAGGGCTTCAAGCTCCTGCTCAATTTTCTTATATCGCTGAGACACTAGAGAAAGGAGAAAATTGACGAACTCATTATATATGTCTTACAGCACATTCTTCCATTTAGTATATGCTTCTTCCGGCCTAGCATCATAATGCATCGTTACAAAAGATATCAACCTACTCTCGGAATACTTGTCGATCCATTGACGAGAACAACTGCACTGTTCCCCTGTATCATTTCTGGTGGCCTTGCAGGAGCCTTCGGTGCAACAGGCTTCTGATAAACACTCGACAGGTTCGTCGATGCTGAGGGCATTCAAGCCGGACAAATCCAGTGGCAGGTCTTCGTAAATATTAGTCAGTTTTGGGGAGCCTGATGAAGGACTTTCATTCACACTGAGACTCCTCGATTTACTCGAAACTTGCCCACAACGCGAAAACGTCCTCTCTGGGCTAGAGCTCAATGATTTGGACTCAATGGGGAGTGGAAGTCTTGGCTGATGGTTTTCTTGAGATTCAAACTCGTTAACTGAAGCACATTTTGCGGTAGTTGCAGAACATCCAGAGGCAGACTTTTCAATTTGATCAGGTGATTGAGCGGCATGAACAACAGCCTTTGTAACTATAAGGTATTTCGTGCGTACAGAGCCATCCGACCAATGGGATACTTCGGTGTTGTCATTTTCCTTGACAGCAACCCTGGTTCCGGATTTCTGCATGTTGTGTTCTGCCTTCATACCGTGTGACTGAGAATCCTATTGCAAATTCTGCAGTACCCACCACTAAGAAAGTTAACCTACCTGCCTCGGTGATCTCGTGGCAGCTGACTGGGAATATCCTGACGTACTGGGCTCGCTGATAAATTCTGCAACTTCAGAATCTTTCAGTCGCACTTCTGAGTACTGTAATTTCCTTCGCGATCTGCATAAAATGGAGCATCGTGTTTGAGTGGAATCAGTGGATGACATCAGACACCTTCATCAACAAGAGATTTACTTTGCACTCTGCTTTAAAATCGGTGCAATGTCTGTGCACAAACTCGAAAATCCCTTCTTGGAACTGGATTTAGGTACGGCTGTGGCACTACATTTAGCGATGTCTCTGTCATCAATGAACTCTGTAAATTAGTAAACAGACATGTTTGTGATAGCATGTTCTAGTTGCAAGTGTGTATACACTGTATATCTGTAACTTGGAAGGGTACAATCCATTTTATTAATTTTTGATATACATGTATAGCTAGGCATTTTTGACTATTAATTGATATACAGTAGGCACGAATGCATTTTGCCTTCTACACAATTCTACACAGTAGAGCTTTGGCCTAATTTTTAATTATAATATTCAATATTGGGAAAATCGTAGTGGACATCCAAGTAGTAATTCGAATGTACGTACATACCAATTTCGGATGCACCATTGTCATCTTGTATGCTTTCTACCAATTGTTTCACACCCTCAACTTGCAGTCCAGCATTTGTTGCATTGGTGGCCAAATCGGTCACAGATTCCATTGACCCTCGAAAAGCTGAGCTTGACATGAGTACACATTGACCTCCTCAGACCTGCTGACACCCTGGCAACAGCTGGACGGCTCACTGAAGGTCAAAGTTCACGGGAAATTTGCGAAAATCTAAATTTTGCCCTTCGATTTGTCCTGCAGCCTTCAAACCAAAACATGCTGATTGCTGGAATTTGACCAGACGCCGTCGCTGAGGAGTGTGAGGAATGGCGCTTCTACTAACGAACGTTAGACGAGATTGTGTTCAAGTTGTGCTCTCGATTATGCGTCGATGATTAGTTGTGTTCTGCTGCTCTTGGAAAGTAAATGCTGTATATTCGTGAAGTAAGTAGTTTATCGTTAATTGTTAACATCAACATCTCGTTTTATTGATGGGTGAAAGCGTATCCTTCATACCAAGAGAGTGAGTCAAATTTCGTGGTTGTTGAAATATAGCGGCAAATTCAAAATGGCGAACTGACCACGTCTTTGAAATCGAACTCGTGCTCATGACGAAGTAAACTAGAAATAATTGTTTGATGTTGTCTACAAATAAAGACTGGAAGAGAATTTGGAAACATTCCCTATTCAGTTGCAGAATTGAAGACTGTCACATTTCTCCCATTGGAAAATCATGCCAATTTTGGTCTTATAAATAATTTGGACCTGTTCTACAATTACATTTACATGTATACCACCACGACACCTTTTACGACATTTACTAACCTAACCTAACCTCGCAGTGTTTATGATGGGAAATCAATAAGGTGTCGTGGTGGTAAAATTGTAGAACATATCCAATAATTTTTAATGGAATCAAAGTTATTTATCATCTAAAATTTTGATGTTTACAAGATAACTAAGATATAATGTACCTACCAACATTTGACTTGACTTGATTCAAGACACCTTAAATCGGCACAGATGAGTCTTGCATGCAATCCTGTTTTACCTGCCTTGACTTACCTTGACTTGTGTAAACTTGAAGTCAAATCAAACATGTCAAAATAGTCCGTTTTTCCAACCTGGAAATCAGGCGCCATTGCAACCGTATGGAGAAAATGTACGTGCTGTATCTGGTTTTAGCAAATCCAGATACAATTGTATATGTAGACCACACCCTCAAGGTCCTTTCTGGATGATTTTCAACATGTCATAATCGGTTGACATACTCCAAGGCAAATCACATAAACCCGAATGTCTGACTCGGTTGTGGGTGACTTTATGTAAGTTGGCTTAAAACTTGCTTGTAAACACAGTGTAATTATCTAATGTTTACAAGACTACAAATGTATGTAAACGTGCTTTAAATTTTACTGTTCAAAATGAAGAAAGTAACGATTTATTTAACCGCATAAATACGAAGAGAAATTAGATAAGTTTTTTTATAACGAATTTGGAATAATTAGACGAGACAGTTGTTTACTCAGCTGTCTCGCCTAATTTTTTCCCGTAACTCCTATACCACTTGAGAATTCCAGGATTTAATTATCAAAAATGGAAAACTTCATTTTGACTTTTGTCTGAAATTAATGACGAATGCAGTTTTTTCTGCAATTACTTTAATTGCAATGTACAGCGTAACATAGAGCGAACGGTATTCATTCACAGCTGTCGTATCACCATAGTGAAACTACTTTTGATGTAAAAATCGATGTGAGGACACCGTGTTCTTGAGCTCTATCTTAGTCGGAACAATGGTTGCTCGTCAAGGGCAACATCGATGGTACCTCAAATTTAAACGCGAGCAGAAAATATATAAACCATACTTGAGATCGATTGCGGAATCAATGCTGCAGTGGCGCGATCATGAAAACCGCTGGGATATGAACGAAACGTCGTTTTTATAGGTTTTTGTTTATATACGGCAGGCACTTGAGTCCACTATATTGAAAACGAAGAGAAATCCATCCTTGCCTAGTCATGTGTAACTGATGGAGAATTCCTGAACCGGAAATGATAAACTGTGGTGAATGGAAGAAAATCCGTTTAGAAAGTCAATTTGGGAACCTTTTTGGGAACCAGCAATTTTCCAGGCAGTTAAAAAATATTCAACAATCACTATCTTTACATACAAACTTTCAAGCACCTCAGTTGAAATAAGTCATGCAGGTCAATTTGTTTTACCCACATACTTGACTTGAGTGTACTTGAGTCAAGAATGGAAAGGTAGTGGTTTGCTTGTAAACTCCCAGATCAGGCGCCATTGCAGATATGGGGAAATTTTGCTGAATCTGGTTTTGACAAACTCAGGTATAGCAGTGTGATAAGACCATATCCCCCGAGATCCACGCTGCCAGATGACAGATTTTAAGGCATGTAATGTAAACCCACAATTATGCACTTTGCCTAATGGAGCTTTATTTAAGGTTGTACTTGTACTAAGGTGTGTTTGCTCACCTTACACTAGGTAACTTCCGTGTTAGTTTATATTATCTACATTATTGCATATAAAAACTGCACAGGAAACAGGAAGTCGCGTTCTCATCTCACGTTGCGGCTGTTTAAACGGTTTACATGCAATTTTCAGTAAATTTTAAATTGATTGATTTGAGGTGTCTTCAGTCAATCAAACCACGTCCTTGCCAAATTCCAAATCAAGCATCCTCAACTCAAATATGCATGTATAAAGGCAAGTGTAACAAGTGTAAATGTTTGACTTCTTGGCAAAGAACTAAGGTATATTAAGGTGACTTTATTGCTAAAAGAATATTAGTTGCTGCATATGAACAAGTATAGTGAACTGATATGTTTATAACACAGACAGGCATAAAACAGAAATCGCCTTTATGGAAGGCTCCAGAAATAAATGCGCTTATGGTAATTATTGGATTTCCCAGTTATCGGAATGCACAGATTTGGAAAGTTATACCCAGAATCCATTACAATTAATTGCGAAATATGATGAAAGTAATCAGCATGGCTAAGTGCGTCTAGATAGCATATGCATAATTAACATGCACTGCTGATGAGCAAATTGCCTTCTCGATTGTTGAACAGAGATTATGCAGAGCTTTTTGCAGATATCATCAGTGTCATGTTCCGCAAACCATGCAATTACACTGCTGAATATATGATGACCACTGTAATTGTTCGCCTCCAAAATGCGATTCATTCCCGAAATCCTCTTTATTAAATGAAACATTATGCCCATTTTAAGCTCCTGTATGCACCTGGTACCTGTCATGGAGGATTTTGAACATTTCTGGGAAGTAATCTGACTTTTCACAGCATGCATAATGGATAGGGCGAGGGCCCATAATGCACTAAACACACGAGAGAACTAAGCTGCTTTATCCCTGTTACCATCATTGAGAAAACATTGTGTTCGATGGCAGTTACAAAGTCACATGCTCTTATCAAGTAATCACAACAGAAGTGGCGAAGACATGCGAGGCATCCGTAAATTATTTACCTCATGAAGGCTTTATTAAGACTCGTAATAGGGTGAATTATTGATGGACCTGTACTTAGAAGATTTAAGATGGTGCGCTTTGTGTGGCACTTATCGTACACTGTGTGCCATCAGAAAGGAGACTTACATGTAAACGGTGGTGTCATGTTAGGCAACATTCATTTATCATGTTGTCATCTTAGGAGGGGAACTTTAGCTGAGGTTCTTAATTTTTATTTCTTGAAAATGTGTTATTAAATCTATCAGTTTTGATCGAATTTTCTATGCAAATCTTGTTGAATTCAAAATCGTTTTTCGATTAGATATGATGCTTACAGTTAGGGGGTCTGAATATCACGATTTTATGATAACAGAACATTTGAACCATCCGAGGTCCCATGATTTGAATAACCAGGGAAAGTTAGAAAACACAGATTAGCTTGAAAAAGTCAGGCAAATTCAGCATGCGGATGTAGTCATTGCCTGACTTTTTCAATGCAAATCTTGTTGAATTCAAAATCGTTTTTTGATTAGATATGATGCTTACAGTCAGGGTGTCTGAATATCACGATTTTATGATAACAGAACAGTTGAACCATCCGAGGTCCCATGATTTGAATAACCAGGGAAAGTTAAAAAAAAAACCACAGCTTAGCTTGAAAAAGTCAGGCAAATTTAGCATACTGATATAGTCATTGCCTGGTGTCTAGGGTCAGCTAAAGAAATGGCATTTTTAGATTAGGTTAGCACAAAGCCATGATAAGCAGGATAAGGGCTCTCAATTTAGCTGCTCCTGGGCACCATGCAATCACTAGCAGCCTACGAGCGGTTAGGTGAAGCCCACCTCCTCATAGTGCTTATGACATAGCTATGCCGGGTAGGGACTATTCTGTAGCAAGAGAAAAATCTAAAATTTAACGGCCAAATGAATGAATGGTTTCTGGTGTGTGTGAATGAACCGGGCTCCGCGCTGTCGTCACCATCGCTGCACGGCGTAAATTTATTTGAAATTCGGCATTAATGTGGGCAAATCCAGTAAACCTTAATTACGCTTCCGTGAAGCGTACAAACCAACAAGCGTGACTGTTTCCTATTGGCGCTTCTATTTAAGGGTTAAGACCCTCCCTGGTTCCGCTGATTTTCGTTAATCTGTCCTGAGCGCGGCCGATAGCAATAGGTCAGCACCATCCAAATTTATGCCCATTGTAAATACCTGGCATAATTATCGAGATAAGCAAGTCGTAATGAGGATTTGGCTGCGTGCGCGCAACTTAATTATGGGATGCGGCAGATATGAATAATATCGCTTCCGGAATGCGTGCCGCGTGGGTTTGGAACCCGCGGCAAATATTTGCCATTCATAAATATGATTATAAGGCTGATCAAACACGTAAGCTGCTGACTTAGGAGGAGAATGGCAACGCTGGAAATGCGCGGCGGAATTTATTTCCGGATTAATTGCATTAAGTTTTGCAGTGTGTGAAATTGGCCAGACGCGATGCATACACTATAATTAGGCGCAGTTTCGCAACTTATCCCCAGCAAATATGCAGGGCTGACCGTAAAGTTTGCAATAAAGACACATGGACATTCTCCAGACTTGGGTATCTGCATCGTTGTAAATGATAATAATTATCATGGCTGCTTTTCCACATATAAACGAAAACCAGGAGCCATAACACAGTATGAAGCTATGATCCCTGCTCCATCAGCAACGTATTTCAACTGTACATCGTCAGTGAAGTTCATACTGTAGAAAATCGTTGCAGGCTATCAGTGATTGCCTAGTGGAAGGGGCAGCTAAATCAAAATTATCTTTAGGTGAGGTTAGGTTCGCCTATGTTAGATTAGAGGAGATAACCACAGGCAGAAAAAAATTATATTTCAACGCTACTTGTATTTTCGACAAAAATAACACCATTGGTCGCTGTTGCAATTCCTTTTTTTTCGCATTTTTGTGTGTGACCTGACCTGGAAAAGCAATTTCTTAATTTGGCTTTACAGTACGTACATGAACTTTCATTTACTTTACTTTAGGAACTGTTATGTTATGATTCACTTAACCTGTGGGGACAATGCTATAAGGGGGACAATTACTGGTAACAGAAAGCACCCTGTACAACGATGCACCAAAACTCCCACCTGGGGAGATGACGCAAATCACGCGCCATGGAGGATGTTGTCAACAGAATAAAATGGCGACCGCCGAAATCCCAAAAACACATTCCCAGAACCAACCAGTAAGCCATCCCCATATATGGTGATTATGAACGTCATGAAAACGAGTCACCACTGATGACGTGTGGCGGCCATCTTGCAAGGCCGTG
>JAQFYZ010004887.1:0-10328 GCA_034695085.1 Cylindroiulus punctatus
TGTCAAATATGGGATCAAAAAAGAATAACGTTATCTGGTCGATTTGCTACGATTCATTCCACCAGTTTGACATCACATGTTAGGGACATTATGACATCACTCTCATAAGCCAAAATATGTTGTCAAATGGGATAAAAAATTACGTCATCCGGTCAATTTGTGCTACCTGGGACTGTAGACAGGGCAGGAAAATCCAAAAGCATTTGATGTTTTTTGGTGAATAACTTTGGCTAATTACCAAATCAATGTTAGTTCGACCTGATCGGTCATCCCATCAGTTCTGCCCTGTGAGGGTCCGACATAATTCTTCCAAACTGACCATGTCATTTTCGTCAAAAGCTCATAAATTCTGCTGAATGAACGTAATAAAAAGCAGCCAGAAAACTTGAATGAAACTAGTTGCAAGGCCAGGTGGTGGTCAGCGTGGGCACTCGGGGATAATAGGTGACCGCGTAACAAAAGTGGGTACAAGGGTGGCAAGCATTACATCAAATAAACCATATTAGGAAGCGATCACAAGTTCACAACTGGTTTTCATTTTGAGTAGGTGGCTAAGGCGGCGACGCCTAGCGGTGGCGGCCTCATCCACGAATGACAATTAAGCTAGCCAAAAGTGCGAGTGGTCAGGTAGGAATTACACCACCACATTCAAAAACACGTCTTTTTGCTTATTAATGTGTTCCAATGAAGCCTACGCCTTGAATAATAAACAGCGCTCCCATCAGCCAATTAAAATGCAGCTTGGTGCGACAGGGTGTTTTACGAACGAATCGTTTAATTATTTACTGCAATTTGCAAGTCAAACACGAAAAGGTTACTGCAGACAAGTTTTGGTGACGTCCAAATTCCAACAAAATGTGGCAACTTTTAAAATGTCAAGTGTCAAAGTATGGGTATAGCAAGGTTGTCGTATTGCTACTTTTAGGTACATGTTTGTAAAGTTGTGCACTCACAATAAACATTTTTCATACGATTCAGTTACGTACACACGTTTACCGCAATGCCTCGCGTTGAACATGCGTTCGAAAGGAATTTAAAAATTTTAAAATCAGAAAGAAAAGAAAGAAATTGGTAATGTGAGTAGAAAGATGGGAGCTATTTTGAAAACAAGAATATTCACTGCAAAATAATTTTTGGTAAGGAGGATTTTAGTAGTCACAACAAATGTGCAAGGTGATAAAAGTCCTACCCTCGTTAAAAAATTAAAGGAAACTTAAAGATTTAAGAAGCAAATTTTGAAAAAGGTAAAACTATACTAAATTGGTTCACAGGGAATGCCAGCAGGCGACGCTGTAATCGCTAGCATCAAGATGGCACCACGTGACCAAATCGCCAGTCAGTGTTAAGTGAAATTTCTGAAGCCAGTGAAAAATCTCCCTAATTCAACTTTGTTTTTTACAGTTTTCTGAACACTGATGATTAGGTATCATGATTACCTTATAAGAAATACACTTAATATTTGTACCAAAATACAGTACTGAGACTGCAACACTGCTGACTACTCATACATCAGTGCCTTCGTGCAAATTTGGTGGTTTGTCAATAACCAATTAGTGTGTTACATTCGTAGAAATGTTCTTGAAGTGAGATGAGGTACATGTACATGTATTTGCCATGACTACCCCAATATTAATCTGGTCATCACATTTTAGATAGTGAGATCTCGGCATGGAATAACAATACCACTAACATTATCCATGTTTGCATCCAGACTGCGACTTAATTCACGAATTAACATTCCAATCTCATCCACCAAAGACAAGCTGCGCCCTTCATTCCTCAAGTTAGACTAAACACCGACGCGGAAATTTTTCGCCTACTACATGTATACATGTATAGTGTTAAGGCATGCACTTAATGTCCCATCGTATTTGCGCCATAGAATGTTAAGTGTTATTGGTCCTTTGCCCAATTTCTGATAAGGCAAATATGAATAATCTACACTGGATAATGTGTCCTGTAAATGCTTGCGAACAACAATAACTTCTTACTGATGTTAAAAATAGCAATAGTTGACCCTGCACATCTCCCAATTTCGGCGCACGTGTTAATTGAAATTGTTCTCCTCTTTTATTAATTTTTTTATTGATAAACTGCGCAATTCACGACTAATAATCGTGGAAGGCAACGGTGGACAGAAAATTTACATGGTGGGAAATAAATTTAGTGTTTGTATTAATTTGATGAAACCCCAGCTGTGTTAAGGATACTTTTCATGGTGGGCATGCCTTAAACAGCCTTAACCTAACCTTACATTAAAAGTAGGGCCAAATGTCTGCTTTAGCTGTCCCTAACCACCAGGCAATCACTGCTAGCCTGAGGTTGTTTATATAAAAATTTCAACTTCCTATATTAATTGTTAGTTGCCAATCAACAACTACGAATAAACTAACTAGTTATTAGTTGTCATTGCAACTAATTTGTCTCAACTAAAAGAATTACAAATGTAGCTGCTCATCCAAACCTTAGTTGTTATCGGCATCAGCACATGACTTTGCCCAACACTGACTAATTGGGAAATTTCACATTTTTTATGGGTTAAAAATGTAGTTTGGTACTTGCATATATACTGTATGTGTAATTGTTTTGCATCAACAAACATTTGCATGCCCAAATCGATAGTTGAAAAACGGAAAATGTGCCGGCACCTCAAAGCTGCAACCAGCCATTTTATATGACGTCACGATTTTGCATCAATTGCGATAACATAGGCGCACATGACCTTTGCACGTGCCGCGATAATCGTCTTTTTCCCACTTTTCTTTACATTTCCTATTACATTTGCCGTGTGATGCAGAACCGTGATGCAACCAACATGTCCGACTACCATTTCAAAATTCAACAGTCTTCGTGATTTTTGACATCAAATTACGAGAAAACTGCATAGTTGAGGTCGGAAAACGACTGCAATTTATTACTTTGGTGATATTATTTGCAAATAAATTGTTTTTTACGCTTTTTGAGAATTTGTGAAATTTCCCTATTGAAACAAATTCGGCATTCATTTTTTTACCATGCTTATTCTGTGTAGGTAAAAATAGTAGGTTACATTAATTTCCATGATTTCTTTCGGGGGGAAAATGTGTTCGGGAACCTATTGGGAGTGTGCAACGCCACTGGTGGCGCTGCAGTCAGCCACTTTCATGGCCGCGAGAGTAGGATAAAAGCCTGAAAGGCAATGGGAAGTTTTCATTTTCCCCAAATAAGCTCGTAAATGCAGACAACTTATTATTTTAACGGTTTTGACTAACTCTGTGGTACCCAATAATACTCTTTGTTAGTATTTAAAGCATTCCGTACTTATTTTTAGGCCACGAGCCTGATTTTATCGAACTTCGCCGTGTTATTTGATGAAATATCCTACTTTCATGGGAGCTTACTCGACTGCCACTAGATGGCGACCCTTTCGCTGCACACTCCCAATTACATTTGCCGTGTGATGCAGAACCGTGACGCAATCAACATGTCCGACTACCATTTCAAAATTCCACATGCAGTCTTCGTGATTTTTGGCTTCAAATTACGAGCAAACTACGCTCATTTGAGGTCGGAAAACGACTGAAATTCATTACTACGGTGATATTCTTTCCAAATAAATGTTTTTTACGCATTTTGAGAAGTTATGAAATTTCCCTATTGAAACAAACTCGGCAATGCTTATTCTGTGTAAGTCACATTACAGGGTTCATACTCAAATTTACAAAATCATTTCCCTGACTTTCCCTGACAACCCAAATAAATTTCCCTGACTTATAAATCGTGTACAAAATTTTTTAAAACCTGCTCATCAGAAAAATATAATGTTTATTAATATCAACTTTTGGAAATGGTCAGCAGAAATCTCAAAATAATTAATAAACATGTAAAAAATTATTCTTGGGGGTATTTTTTGGGATGGAATTTATTTTTCAATTTTATTTTGTTGAAAAAACTGTTATTTTTTTTGACTTTACAGCAAAAAACGTAGTTTTCCCTGACACTCCCTGGCCATTTTGCTCTTCCCTGACATTCCCTGACTTTCCAGGTGCGTATGAACCCTGCATTAATTTCCATGATTTCTTTCGGGGGGAAAATTGTGTTCGGGAACCTATCGATTCCATGTGAGGACTATAAGAAATTCCCCATTGAAATGCATGTCCAGGCTCGAATTTCGTGGTTTGTCCACAGGGTGCGGTGCAAGGGTCACGTGCAAGTGAGAAAGTGTTGCCTACCTCGACAGCAGCTCCCCTGGCTGTAAATCGGTTGCCGGCAGACGTCGCAGGGCACGGGTTTCCTGACCGTTTTACTCCGAAACGTGTGGTACTGGTCCTCGAACTGGGGCTGAAAAACGAAAAGCGAAACATGAGCGAAAAACTTGGCGCATTTCCTCATCACATGATCCCACGCTGCTCCAAGACCTTGTTCAGAAAAGGATTGATGACGAAGGAAGCTGTTGCCAGGCAACCGGCCATCGCATCTTGGCGCCACCGCAGAGCGCCTTAGCTTTTGGACACGCCCAGTTTACACGCAGCCTTGAAATAAGCTTAATCCAAGAACCCATTGAAAGTGATTTTTCGAACCTAATTTTGGACAGATATGATAAATTCAAATGAAACTACTGTAGAACCTGTCTAACTGTAGAAACCGGGCATCGCGTATCGATTTGGACAGGTTATTGACTTAGGCAGGGACATTAATCAAGCATGGGGACGAGTTCGGGACCGGCCGCTTATATTAGGTTATGGAGGTTATAAGTTTACACAGTATAAGGTAAGACAGGTTCTACTGTAAATGTTTTAATCCAAAGTTTATATTAATAGTACGTTACTGGACTATATAAAATGAAAAGACATTTCGTTTTTAGAATTTTTCGAGATGTTCTTTATTTTGAATACAAATGCAAATCTCATGTATTCCCCTTCAGACGGCAGGTGCTGCCATCTATCGCCCATAAAGCAAAATAAAAAGGTCAACTATAGAATTATCCTTTTTATTAATAGGAAATGCATTTCCATCATTTTTCAATAGTCCCATCCCAAAAACGCGAGTCCCTCTTAATGTTTACAAAATATTATTTTAATATGTTGACCAGGAAAAGAGAAATTGGGTTTCGAAATTGTGTGCAGGGTGTCCCCAAAGTCACAACGCACTTTCAATGAGCCTTCAATCTGGGATTGATGTCCATGATTGAATTGATTCCCTTGATTCGAGAATCGCTTTTGGAGACAGTTTACATGCAGTCTTTAAATGCGCTTAATACAAGAACTTTGTTTTAAATCTAACATGGATGACCTTGCATGAATTGATTCTCTTGGTTGGAGACAGTTTACATGCAGCCTTTAAATGCGCTTAATCCAAGAACCTTGTTTTAAATCTGACATTGATGACCTTGCTTGAACTGATTCTCTTGATTCGAGAATCGCTTTTGGAGAGAGTTTACATGCAGCCTTTAAATGCGCTTAATCCAAGAACCTTGTTTTAAATCTGACATTGATGACCTTGCTTGAATTGATTCGAGAATCGCTTTTGGAGACAGTTTACATGCAGCCTTCAAATGCGCTCAATCCAAGAACCTTGTTTTAAATCTGACATTGATGACTGGATTATACTGTAAGTCTTGTATTAAATTGTTCGAAAACGTTGCTTGGCTTTCGGAAAAGTTGACATTGAAAAATTTTAACTGCTCAGGTTGCACCACCAGGTGTCGTGGCAAATTGGGCAATTGGTTTCGGTGAGGTTTGTTCAATTATTAAATTGGGAAATTTGGTTTAGGCAATTGGTTTCTGTGAGGTTTATACGTTATAGGCCCTCCAATTTTTGGGGCACCCTTGATTCATCCCAGGCAGAAAATCTGGCAAGTTATCAACGAAACTACAAATAGGCTTATTTGCATTTTGGAAGCTCATCTTTTGCCCACAAGAAAACCAAAAAACGCCGAGATTCACTCGTGGGTATTTAAAGTCGGCCATTTGTAAACCATGTAAGACGCTGACATGCAGGCACCAGTCAAGGCCCATCTATAAACTACGTGCCTTTTTTGGGGGTGTCCCCACACCAAACCGGCAATGCAGTGTCTTTGGTCGCAACAACACTCCCAGGTGGCGCTGCGCCAAGAAACTACTTTGCCGAATTCGTCTTCTGTGTCATGTGTCATTGTTAACCTCATCAGGTCAAACTGCCATTGTTTTAGTCACTGCAGACATATTGCCAGCAGCCATGTTCCCTACCATGTCCTTACAATTTGGTTGAGTTGACAAAAAGTAGGGCTGTACTACGGAATAAGCCCTGCTCTGCCATAGACACCCGTCCTAGCTTTATAGAAAATTTCTTTTTACATGTATGTCTTTTTTGGGGTTTCCTTAAGGTTTTCTGTACCTACCCTGACCTATCTAAGGCTAAACTACATGTACATGCAAGCCTATAAGCAAACTAACCCAAACATGTAATTTATGATTCAGCTGCCCCTTAACTGCCAGCAATCACTGTCATCCTGCGATCTGTGAGGGAAAGTCTGTCCCTATAGTCAATTGCCACTGACCTGCAATAGGCAAATGAAAAATAGTCAGACAAAGTCAGGCAAATTGAGCTGATGTCAGGCTAAGTCAGGCATAATTGAGAAAGTGTAAACAATCAGCTACAATTTTTTTTAGAGATTTTAGAGATTAGAAGAAGCAGCTATTGTAGAAAAAATTCAGAATACAGTGTGAAATTTTTTCATTGCAAAAGTAATATTTTCAAGTTGAAATGCTCAAATGCAATAAACGTGGTTTTATTTTAATCTTTTGTATTAAATGTAGTTATTTTCAGATCACCGAGTAAGGTACGAGTTACAAAAGTTCAAGTTTTAGGTCAAGCAAAGTCAGGCAATTACATGTACATGTATATTGGTTCCATCAGGCAAAGTCAGGCAATTATATTGGTTCCACCAGGCAAAGTCAGGGAAAATTTGTGCTTATTTTGTTAAAATTCAGGCAAAGTTATGCAAGGCAGTTTTGAAAAATCTGCGGCAACCCTAGTAGACATTTTTTGAAATACGAATATTTGTCCACGTTTCGAACATGGCATAATCAAAGTCAGCACAACCACCTTCCGACTACAAAGTTTAGCCTTTTAAGGGCAATTTCGACTCCCAAACTAATTTGCATATCGGATCCAAGAAAGCCAGAAAAAGTAAATGTCCAGCAAAGTTTAATCACCTTACAGGCAGCTGCCTTTTCCACCTAATTCCTCACCACATGCAAACCAGTAATTCGTGTAATCCAAATAAATTAAACCCTGATTAAATCTACATCGAGTGGGCACATCCGGAAAGGGTTGAAATTTTATCAAGCTCCTCCCCCGGCACCCACGTCCAAGCAAGAGGACAAATTCTCAATCCAAGGCAGAACTTGTCCTTTACAAGACAGTAATCGTCATTAAAATCTGAAACACCACATAAACTGCAGTCACTATCTGGTGAAACTCACGACTTTGGTGTTTCGATTTTTCACTTGATGCAAAACATGTCATTCGAGGATATTATCATATTAATTGGGCACTTAACTGAAGCTACATGTACATACATAAACAATCTCACTTGAAAAAATCCTTAACGTGTGGTTATCAAAGTTAGAAGTCGTGAGACAGAAAGAGTAACAATGCTCACTCTAAATATGCTCAAAAATGTATGTAATAAACGAGTATTATGTACATGTATACACAGCATCTCATACATGTAGCTGTCAGGATTGATCCTTTTCATTTATATGTGTTTTTAACTAACAAACTAGCCTAAAAATTTGATTTCTATATTATTTACTCAAACAGCAGGCAAACACTGCCAGCCTACGAGACGTTAGGAGAAGTTCACTTTCTAAAAGTGTCTCTGTTGGAGAAAGGCAGCAACGGAGCATATTCCAAGAAAGAATAATCTTTCTTAGTTTACTATTAGTTTCTTTATAGCTTTAGGTCTTCTTGGCTATAGTCGTCTCGGCAAAAGAACGAAAATTTTACAGCCAATCAGAGAGATTCAGCTTATCGACGTACTGTTTCAGGAGTTTAAGCGGTAAGAGGAAAATGGCTGCCATGCTCGATATTATATTACAGGAAGGACGAATCGCAAACAGGAAATTGCATCCTATTGGTCAGAACGACGTCATGTTTTCGTTCTTTTGCCGAGACGACTATAGTGATTTTGTGTAAAGTTATACAAGCCAAATGCTAATATTTGCCTTAACACAATGTGACAGCATGCAGTATGACGTCATAACACAAATATGTGCACCTAATGTTTATTTTTGTATATTTTATTAGTAAATTTTGTATTGTATTAGAATTGTACAACTCCTAGCAGTCGGAATTTATCCTTTTTGTTTATATTTTGTGTTTATATAGCTAACGATCTAACCTAAAAACTTAATTCATTTAGCAGGGCATATACATTATAGTTAGTGCTTACTTAGCAACTTACTATTACTTTCTTAGCCATGCTATACAGCTTTAGGTCACCTTAGCTACTGATTTTGAGTGGTTAGATGATGGTAAGATTTATCCACGCACATTGTGACATCACACAGTGACGTCATATGCGATTGTATGTTTTTCTCATCAGTCCAACTTTGGTTTTTCACGAATGACCAGACCAGGTTTCTGGCCCAAAATATACACTCCAGCAAAAAAATATAAAATAAAACAGCCTGATCTAATTTGTCATTACCTAGTTCAGGGTGGTGTTGACGCATGATTTACATGTCAACGTCGTGCTGCAGGAGCCTGACAGTGACAGTCTTAATCTGTCTGCCAAATAGCGGAAGTGAGTACGGAAATCTGGATTATCCGAGCCCATCCCTCTCGACTTAGCCCAATGGATGGCAATAAAACAGGAATCAAAGCGTGCATTTCGAAATAGAAGTTTGAACATAAAACCCATTTTTTGTCAGGCCATGCAAAAAATCTGAGCTCGTTTTTTGAACGTGTGCCAGTATCCGGGGCCACACTGCTTGCGCTACGTGACACTGTCTGGATAGAGTTGCAGTCAGAAAATCGCGTTAAATCCATTAATAATCTCATCACCAAGAAATAAAAAATGACACCTCAAATGTCGCCGTGAATTTTGTTGGTTCAAAAACGAGTCAATAGATGGCATCCCATGTCCATTGAACTTAATGTATTAATAATAATAATAACATTAATAAATTAATGCTATTATACTTTGACAAATCGAACATTTTCTGCCCCCATGCTGTGCACTTCCGCGCTCATTAGTTGCACATTATCTCGTACTTGAGTAGGCCACAATTACCGCTTACAAGTTAAGCTGTTTACCACCAGATTACCTTATCACTACTGATAAAAAGGATCAAGCAGGAGGTTGTTCATACAAGCGCTACCGGGGGAGGGTCGTCCATAAACCAACGTTTCTGTTTCGAATCATCTGTTTCCAACCATATGTAATGCTTCCTGTCCTCGTGTAATTTCTTGGCTTAATTTTGGTCATAAGTTGGCTTTCCTAATTTGTCGACCCTACCCGCGTGCCAATTTCTTAATTTTCTCATGTATGATCAGCGCCACCAAGGCGGAAGTGAGTGCACGAAACGATGTCTATTGGCAAAAGCGCCGCCGGAAAATCCCCAGCAAATTCTTGCAGTATCTGTCAACACTGGCTGTAGCTCCGCCCTTCATTTCTTAATTGTTTAATTCTGCGATATGATTGGTCTAAACTAGAACAATCCGGACGGATTGCAACACATAACATGCATTATGCATCAGGGTTCCCAAGTAATTCAATTTTTTCCTGACTTTTTCCTGACTTTTCCAGGTTTCAAAGAAAATTTCCCTGAAAAATGCGACATATGACTTACATGTTTCAATGTACAACATGCTATACATGTATTTATCCTCGTTCACTATAAACATGAGGTGAACAAATATGTAATAAGGAACCAGCAATCTATAGTGCACACATTGTAATAAAAAACCTCAAGTTTAGATTGCAAATCTGGAAAAACTAATTTCATTATTGATCTCTTCAAAAAGATCATCGCTTCAATTGATAGCCTGAGTTTCTTGACTTTCTGTATCAAAAGATTTGTTAAATTTCCCTGACTGTTGCCTGATTTTTCCAGGTCTTTCCAACTTCCCTGACTTGTCCAGGTCACCCTGTGACATTGTTTCTGCCTTTGCTGATGTACATATCATTGTTGTCCCCTTTTCATTAATATTTACATCAATTCACACAAAACTGTGCTCTTTTAATGGAATTCGATTATCCGGATTTTAGGTAATCCGGACCACCTATAGTCGTCTCGCCAAAAGAACGAAAAAATGGCGTCGTTCAGACCAATAGGATACAATTTCCTGTTTGCGATTAG
>JAQFYZ010004888.1:0-10326 GCA_034695085.1 Cylindroiulus punctatus
ATTTTGAATATACTTATGTATTAATTTTGTCACTTATGACGTTCTTGAATAAATAATAATAATAATAATAATAATAATAATACGAGTTAATCATCCTTCAATATACATGTATTTTCCGCAATGAACTGCACTTTTTAACACTGACGCATCTATTCGTTGGGGCTAGGAGGCTAAAACAGACCCCCAACAAACAAAATAATAAAATTCATTCTACATTCCCCACCCTAATTAAAATTCTGACTTCAATGTGTTGTAATGTTTTTGTAATAAATTGAGCAATAATCGCATTACAGCGTTCACCTAAACTATTGCAATCATGACATTCAAATATAAGGTTACAAGGACGTCAACGCGAATGCAACTTTTGATTGGGGAAAATAACTTGGATATTACACGCACTTGTAAATGACGATTATTCTCATGCAAAAATTCTCTTTAAAAAACAGACCCTGCCAGGGAGGCCTTTCCTGTCTCCTACAAATAGGTAAGGTGAAATAATTATATTTGTTATCCTGTGCAGTCAAATTCGACGAAGTTGACGTGTGCCACCAACTGCAAACAGGATACACGTCGACGGGAAACGCTCAACATTTTGTTTTCCAGACGAACAAACGCATACATTTCAATACTAGTCAAGATGCAGAAATATTGCCTGATTTTGCTCTTGGTGAGCTTGTGTACTGGACAGTTTCCACCCGACTTTCGAGCCAAATGCGACGTAAGTTCTGATTCCGTTATCCCAAGCATTCCGAAGACGTACAACAAAATTGACTGCGACCACATCAACAAACCGGAGGACGTGAAAATGCTGAAGCAAGCCTTGGATGGCTTAATACAAGACGCTGGCATTCCCATCACAATCACTCTACAAGCGAGTTATTTAAATGCACTAACACCAGAGCTGTTCCACTCACACAACGTGACGAACCTGATGTTTATGAGCAGCATGATGACCAAGATACCCTTCGACCTGATCTGCTATGAGACAGTGCGGATGGCAGCATTCGTCAAAACCAGGATCCCAGGATCAAAGTTGACTCCCCAGGGATTCAAAGACTGCAACATGCTTCAAGCTTTGGCACTGCACAACACGAGTCTGTCGCAGATTCCTCCAGGGTCCTTCCAAGGCCTGGAGAGTCTGACTGAGCTGAGGATCGTGAAAAACGATATCCTCCTCATCCCAGACCTCAGCGGAGTTGAGAACTCGCTGGAGAGACTGATTATTGCATTCAACCCCATCGCCTTCGTCCCCAAAAACGCCTTCCAGAACATGAACAACTTGAAGGATTTGAATCTGATGAACTCCAGCATCACTGCTGTCGAAGATGGCGCCTTCGACGTGATGGGACCAGGATCACATGTTGTTTTGTCAGGTCAGTGGATGGGTCCTACAAGTTTTGATTCTATAGATAAGGTTCTTGTGCAAATATAAATTACAACTTGGCTTTCAGTAAGAGACAAAATTAATGTGGGCAGATTTGGAAGGAGGAGAATGCCAACAATTGATTATCCGCGAATATCACGAAATCCTGCCCACCGAATTTTCAAAAAACTTGAAAGTTTTTCAGCGAAACTATTTTCCAGATTTACAGTATTTCCGCAATAGTTCTGCGAAATTTTTCACGCCTCCTTTTGAGATATATTTGGTACTTTTTTCAGATAAGGAAGTTGTCAAAATAATAATTGCCATATTTTCTTTTCTGGAAAAAGTCAAAAGTTCAAATTGACTGATGCTTAAAATATGCAGTTTTGATCGAAAAGACCATTTTGACATAAATGACATTATGCAGACAATGTTTCTCGTTCCAGGCAACCCGCTGAACTGCGACTGTTCTCAAAAATGGTTACAGCAATGGTTCAAGCAACATCCACCGACTGAGACAGAAATTTTTGGCATCCCCTACTGCGCAAACCCGGTGGTTGCTCCTCTGATGACCCTTGACTTCTGCAACAAAACGACCCAACCGAGTACCGGACAGCTTGGTACCGGACAAACATTCCAGCCTGAAATCATGACGATAATGGTTCTGCTTTTCATGATAACTTTGTTAGCATGTTAAAACGTTGAGTAAATAAGATATTAAAATTGAGAAAAAATTGTTATAAACTGAGGTTAGCGGAGTAAGATTCTATTACAGTCAACGTGTATTTTTGTTGGATTTTTTCGCTGAATTCAGCTCTAATTAGAGCATACAGTTAAGAAGTACTTATGCCTTCAACGTCTGACCAGGAATTTGGACTTCGTCGTGAACTGCTAATGCCGTTGGTCATCACAGAAGGACAGTCGAGTGTCAGCGACTGCACCGTCACAAGTATCACCCACAAGCTGTCAACCGGAAGTTCGATGTTCGTTGCACTGAGCTCACAACCCAACAGTACCTCTCGTGTTTCGGAGGTTTCTTGGATGATCTCTCACTTGAGGGAATCGGCTTGCGCATCACTCTGGATTTGTTTCCAAAAGACTTCTTCGTGGTTTCAAGTGTTGCTCCTTGCTCCTCTTCTTGGGGCTCCGTGGCAACAACCTCAAAGTTCCACCAGGGTCATTTCGAGGGCTGGTCAGATTGGTTGAACTTGACCTTTTGAAAAACAGGATTCGAGACGTGCCCCAGTTCACCAGCATCGGAAACACCATGGAAATGCTAGACCTCGTCCAGAACTCCATCAGCTCCATCAGCAGAAACTCCTTTCATGGAATGAGTAATTAACTGTCTTTCTTGGAGGTAAGACGTCCTAATCTCGTTTGGACGTTGTGAAATGTTGCTATACACATTTCTACATTTGAAAACATTGCATCAATCAATGCACTGTCACGCTGACCCCATTTCTCATCACAGGCAATCCATTACATTGTGATTTAAGAAGAGAAAAGCAATTATAATGTTATGGTGTTTCAAACATTACAGGCGTATCAACTGCAATACTTTAAATAAATAACTTTGTATTTGCCAGTTATATAGGGATAATTGTGCACCGTTGAAACTGACTAAGTAAACCTCAATTACACATGTACATTGTATTTACGAAAAACGAGACCATTTCCCAGTCAATGAGAGCTAACGAATGAAAGTCACAACATTCTTAGTTACATGAGAAAATCGACGCAATGCTACCATCTACACCCAATTTGAATATCATATTTTACATGGCGAGTTAGAAGTGTCTGCAATCTGCCTTGAAGTTGTTCAAAAGTTAAAATACAAGCGTATATAGCAAAGCTTAATAGCACTGCACTATGTAACAATTAAGCCATAAATGGGTAAGATATTCAAGTAACGTTAGAGCAATATTTTCAATTTTAAAGTTGCAGACCACAGTCTAAAACCACTTCATTTAGGACTTGCTACATTGTCAACAACTTTTGCCATAAGGTAAATGTATTTGCATTTTTTTACAAGTGTTAGGGAAGGGTGGGGCACATTTCTGACTGGCATTGTATTTGAAAAGTGAAACCGCGTGAAATGTGCTGCCCACGAACATCTAGTGAGCGAAACGTAACATCCTTTCTCACCATGCAGGGCAGCATAACCATGTTAAATTCACACGCCAGGGTACAATACTGCGAGAAACGCAAACAGAGGTTATCAAAAAAGCTGACGATTAACCTAAACGGCACCGAGTATGTTTAACGCTATCAGGACCCCGTTCTAGTTCTGTTAAGATAACGATGTTTGTCAAACTTATCTTTGACTTTCCTGTTCCTAGTCTGCTGGTATTTGCTGGCAGGCAATGTCAACGATGGCAGCATTTGGCAAGCTGCTGCATTATCAGGTCCTTTTAAGCAGTTTCTTGCTCATCGCTGGAATCAGAACTAGCGGAGACTTAATCGCAGATCCGCCATGTCGCTGCATCAACAACTACGACTCCACGGCGTATTCCCACGACGTCTCTTGCTACGGCATCAACACCGACCCAGAGATCGACTGCGCAAGGGACTACCTGGCCAACATATCGTCCGCTGACCAGAGCTTCCGGATGACCTTTAACTTGTACGCCAGCAACTTCAAAAAATTCCCCAGCGACTTCCTGGAGCCCTACTCGGTGAACGGTCTGGTTTTGATTGGCTGCAAGATTTCAAAGATCCCCAAAAGGCTCATCGGCCCCGTGTGCTTCACGCTAGGCACTCTACAGATCCGCAACAGCAGGATCAACAACATCACAGCTTCCGTTCTTCCGGAATGCCCCATGCTGTCCTCCTTGATGGTGCAGAACAGCAGCGTTACGGCCATTGATGAACACGCTTTCCAGAACCTGGTCAACCTGCAAGAGCTCGACCTCAGACAAAACCAGTTGCAGAATTTCGTCGGATTTGCGGGTATCGAAAACCTCAAGTTGCTCAACCTGGCCCACAACAACCTGGTGCGCATCAACAAGGACGCCTTTAAGAGCCTGAAGTTGCTGTCCACCATCTTCCTCAACAACAACAACTTGGAGGCGCTGGATCCCGATGCATTCGGATCGTTGCCTGATCTTCAGTACCTGGACCTCAGCTGCAACAGGCTACAGAGCTTCAGCGGATTCAGCGGAGTCAGCAACTTAAGAATGCTGAATCTGTCGTCCAACTACATTCACTCGGTGGACGGAGATGCTTTCCGAGAATTGGGAAACCTCTGGATGCTCTACCTTGACCACAATAATGTGAGCACTCTCTCTGATGGGACATTTAGTCCGTTGCACAGAAGCCCCGACTTTACGTTGGTCAGCCTGGAAGGTAAGGCATCGTATTACCAAGAACTTGATTCAGCATTTTCAGATTCTAAGGCCCCCATGAACGCATAAGCATAATTCAAACATTTGCGTTGCATTTCATGTTTATAATGGCATTCTACAGAATTTTTTTTATATTTGCCTCAACGAAAAATATTACTTTGGTGGAGGGAATCTTTAAACGAAACGGCCGAGATGGTAGACACTGTCACTCCAATGATGATAGTGTCCACCATAATACATTGGTAACTGCCAAATTGAACTGAACCGAGTACCAACATGTTTCAATGTAAGCATTGTTTTGGGCCGGATATTGGGAAAAGAACATGAAACCATCATAGGATCTCAATGGTTTTTGTGTATGCAGATCGATTACTACTATACATGTCGCTTGCGCAATAGCTTATCAACTTTTCAACAAGAGTGAGATAACCTGATATCAAAATAAACAAAGCACTGAACCTTAGATACACGTAGAGGGCATTGTTAAATAAGCCATACCATAGTCCAAACAGCTGAACAAAAATATCGTGCAAAGTATGCAGTTCACGAATGGACAATTTCCATTAACGTAATTATATCAATTCGACTAATTTCAGGTAACCCAATGCATTGCAATTGCTCCCTGCAATGGCTTCAGCAATGGTTCACTGAGCATCCCAACGTCGAAGGCAGGGCATCCACCATGTGCTCATCACCAACAAATGTGCCACTGATGAACGCCGATTTATGCAGTGCTGCTATAACAGCAAAATTACCAAACGACTCTACAGCAAGTATCCTGCCGTTGACTTCACCAAAACCCCCATTAATACCGCCATCAAAACCTCCACCACTGCACACCGGGTCGAAACCATCAAGAGCTTCGAAGTTATCGATGATAACACTCGAAACTGTCACCTTGATGGGAGTTAGCATTCCCATGCTGTATTTCACCTTCATGTTAACGTGACGTACGTGAACCTCTATGGTGGACGAATGCTGTACATGTACTGCTCAAAACGACTGCTTTTGTAATGCCTTTCTATTAATGTTTGTAATAAATTATAAATTAATGCCAATTGATTAAGGCTCGTTATTGAGTTGAGTTCCAAATACTTGTTTCTCCGTTGGTATATGTAACCTGGTACCAGTAACTTGTTCAACATTGATTTTTTATTTGAAACCAATCCAAACATGCCACATTTGATAACACTGATCCAAAATGCAACACCAAAGTACAGTGCACAGCAGTTAATAACCGCCCGCACAAACAATTTCTAGTATAAAGTGCGAAATCAAAGCTTATCATACTGTGTTTTTTTTTTCAATGCAATCGACTGATACTGGACACGCGTATCATTAGATTTGGCCAAAAATAATTAAGGAATGATAATAGGTGTCAACACTTCACAGCCATCGAACAGCAACAAATAGCTATGGCAATGCTTGGTCGCTACATCGCTTTCTCGTTGCTTTTGGCATTGCTTTTCTTATTAGGAATGGCCTTCAAAGCAGAAGTTCCAAAAGAAACAGTGGCAAGTCCATTATGTCAGTGCTCAGAGTACACCCACGATGAAGTTGTTTGCGAAAATAGGACTTGCCACAACGTCGAATGCTACTTCATCGACACCCCAGAGGAAGTTGACTGCGTGGAAGAGTTCTTGAACAATGTTTCCAACAACCACGCCTTCTTCCCATTCAAAGTGCAGCTTATGGACAGCGACTTTGACGTCTTTCCAGACGACTTCTTGGTGCCCTACAACGTGCTCTCCCTGGTGCTCAACTCCAACACCATGCCAGAGATTCCCTATCGTCTCATCAACCCCGTTTGCCCAGGACTTCTTGAGCTGACAGTTTTCTACGGCAACATCCGCGAAGTTAATTCAAGCGGATTCCAGAACTGCACTGAACTGCACAAATTGGATTTGTCCACCAACGGCATAACCGACATTTCACAGGAAGCCTTCTTAGGGCTCATCAATCTTCAAGAGCTCGTTGTCTTCAACAATGCCTTGCAGACCTTTGCTGGAATGAAGGGCATCAGAAATCTGACGACCTTGGACCTATCGTTAAATAAGATCAGCTCCGTATCCAAAGACGCCTTTCAAGAACTCCCCCATCTGGAGCGTATCGACCTAAGCCGAAATTATATCTCCAATTTGGAGGCAGGCACTTTCGATCCACTGGAGAACAGTCCGGTAAACGTTGATTTGGAAGGTAAGGAACGTTTCAAGCATTGATGATGATAGCTTAGGAATCGCCTGTTTAAGTAATACATGTAGCATCCGATGTACACATGCAGACATCGTATTTGGTAAAACTGTCAGCGGATCTACAATAGTGAGCAAAGAAGTTGATCCACTGCCAGCCAGTGACCAGAAATGCCATTTTTTTCACGATAGATGCACTATTTTTGGTTTATTTTCAGATAATCCGTTAAACTGCGACTGTTCCTTGAAATGGCTATTCGATTGGGTGAAAGTTAACGACACGGACCAAATGGCCTATTGCACGGCACCACAAACCAGTTTGTTGATGGACGTCGACTTTAGCAAATGTTCAGCCAATGTCGTCAGGAAATCCATGAGGGATATCATGGTCCCTGGCTTAGCACTCATGCTTGCGGTTATGTACATCAGCTCGTCTTGATTGGCTGAGCAATGCAACAGGCATAGACAAAGGTAGTAAGACCTACAATTTAGTTTCCCCACGTATTCTTTAAGGTTGAAAAAAATCTAGACTTTCTTTAGCATCTAAATATAAACTAATTTAGATAAAAAAAATGGAAAGTAACCCAAGCGTTTCTACGATTTTACGCTCTATCGAACGGAAAAACTAGCGACAATATATGCAAAAAAATGTTTTTGTTGTAGCGCAGTCTTGAGAAAAGGCAGTTTTTTTAATAATTCCAAAAACAAATTGGTGATTAATATTCGAAACCAAGTTATTATCAACGTAATCTAAAATAGCAAATGGGTGAACAGATAATACAATAATGGAAGCTAACTGTGAGAATTTTGAAGTAAATACGTCGACTCCCTTTTAATCCTGGGAAGCTTATATGAATGAAAAATTTCTTGTCCAGAAACGCAATGAGAACTGATTAAAATGATATTAGTACTCTTCAAATTCTGCTCTACTTACACAACTTGTCTTTTCGCACTTGCAGTACTTTGCCTCAATGGATCCTTCAGAGAATCGCATGTTAACATGGTTTTATACAAACTTGTCTCAAATTACATTCTTTTTCAATTAACGTGCAGCAATGAAATGCAGCTTTAAACTGCTATTCCAAGCAATCAAACCAAATTTTTTTAAGCATTTTAGTAGCAAAAAACGCGTACGAAAGTATGTTTGGAAAAATTTCTCAGATTTTTCAAAGAAATTTTCGCCAGTGCAGACAGTGGACAAGGGCTCCCTACTGCGTTAGGGATTCCTGAAGAGCCACGTCGTGACTCATCCTAAATCGAAATTCCAAAACCATCCCACTGGCGTGGAGTGAAAACCAATTGTTTGGGCCAGGTGACCCCGTGACCCAGCAAAAATTGGGCTAATTCCCATTTGGAAAGGGAGCCACAGCATCATGGCCGTGAAATTAGAATCCCCCGTGTAAATCAGTTGATTACTGGGAAGAAGACACGGCGCTCCCAATTTTTTGCTCCCCAAAAATAACCAATTCCACTTAGTCACTCATTAATTGCATTTTTCGACAAATGGGTTGCTGACGGGCTGCCAGGATCCACAGAGGGCCAGGCGCCCACGTCCATCTTGGCGAGCACACCCCTACAGGGAAAAGGAGGGGTTCCTCGAGATAATTAAGGGGGTATACATGACAACTAGGGGCAATCGGAGAAATTTAGAAAACGCCCTGGACTGGGGTCATCACCGAAGAAAAAGGTCCATAGAAAAAGGCAACTCTGGGAAACAGACTGGCTAAGCCAATGACAAACACATAGAAATCGGCAAAATCTCGCATAATCTCCAAGTCTCGTGAGATTTCTTAAGGAATTTTTAAAACAAACATTTAATTCTTAGTTGCATTTTAAAAACGCACTGTTAAGGCCCATCGAAAGTGCGTTGCGACTTTGGGGACACCCTGCATAAAATTGCGAACCACAATTTCTCCTTTCATGATCAACATATTAAAGTTTTTTTTTTTTTTGTAAACATTAAGAGGGACTTGAGTTTAATTGGAGGTGCTCTTTGACAATTTGTGGAAATGCATATGATATTAATAAAAACGATAATTATGTTTGACTTTTTATTTTGCTTTATGAGCGATAGATGGCAGCACCTGCCGTCTGAATGGGAATATACAATGTAAGAGATCTAGAATTTGGAACAATTCTAAAAACGAAATGTCTTAATTTTATATAGCGCAGGAACTTACTATCAATATAAACCTTGAATTAAAACATTTAGTTTCATTTGAAATTATCATATCTGTCCAAAATTATGAAAATTCAATTGCAAAAAATCACTTTCAACGGGCCTTAACGACTACAACAAATACCGTGGTCAAAAGCTTTCAAATCATCAAAGTTTGTTCGAACCTAACCAAAAGCAAATTCCTGGTGCCTTAGCACTGGCTATTCCGAAACACCTCGATTCACACTAAACTAGCGTCTTAGGGTCAAAGGTCGCTGCGGGCACGATAACCCCGTTCGCAAGGGGGTAATTTTCATATCTTTCTTGCCCCGTTTTTTTCGGAAACTATTAATAAACGCGGTTTATTAAAGCGAATCACGTTTTGGGAATCTGAAACGTGTGCCAACTGACCATGGCACTGGCCCCCATTTCGGAAAGAGGGTATCCCCCAAAACCGGCCAGGTGACCTACATAGGGGGTTCCACATGAGGGGTGCCCGCACGAACGGCGAACCGAGTCAAGTTCACGGATGAGCGAACCGAGAGTGAAAGTTACACCAGAGAATCTGAAAACGTGCAAAAAAATGGAAGAAATTGAAAGGAAATAATAACCGGATAAAGAGATCTGTGTCAAAGGCAACAAGAGTGGACGACCACCTTGGACACTTTCGCTTGAATGCAACAACCGACTTTGTCACCAGTTGCTCGACGCGGTTGGCAAGATTCTCCTATGCCGAATCGAGATTCTCTTAATGTGTAACACCGAGCAAAAGCAGTGAATTACTGAAGTCTGAACTATTAGTGTTCAACAAATCCATGACTCCTTGGTCCATCGATTGCGTGGATACCGCCTAAAACAATTCCCATGATCATACAAAATTTACAAAAGAAAAGCTTTTATCGGCCTTCACACGATTAAACCAGGCTCAAGTGAGCAGTTGAGAACAAGAACATGTTGATCAGCTGAAAGGAATATTGGAATGATGTGGAAGGGGATGTTAGGAAAATAGATGATACCGTACTTTACGTAGTTGGAAGGGAATGTGGAAAGTTGAAGATGTTTAAGTTGAGAAGATTTCCTGGAGAGTTGAGAAGCTGAAAATATTTGTTGGAGAATTGAGAAGGATTGCTGGAGAGTTGAGAAGGATTGCTGGAGAGTTGAGAAGGATTGCTGGAGAGTTGAGAAGGATTGCTGAAGAGTTGAGAAGGATTGCTGAAGAGTTGAGAAGGATTGCTGAAGAGTTGAGAAGGATTGCTGAAGAGTTGAGAAGGA
>JAQFYZ010004889.1:0-10325 GCA_034695085.1 Cylindroiulus punctatus
ACAATAAAGCAACGTAAAGAAGAGTTCGTCTGGTACTAATTATTAATCAGTTTAATACATCAATCATACTCTTCACAGTACCTACCATTCTCTCCATAACTTGACCACGTGTTCACTCATTTTCAATAACAACATGGATTTTTATGCCATTTTCGGACCATACACTCAATTTATATAGGTTTCCCCCCTTCCCTCGGTGGACGGTGGTTCATCCAGTTCTACCCCTTCAAAGGGCGCCCTAACTTCAAGTGCCCCAGGCTCCCCAAAGCCTCAATCCGCCCCCCGCCCCTATTGAGTTGAAAAAAATTTGAAAAAAAACCCCACTAAACTAATTAAAAAATTTACTTGAAAAATGGCATTTAGAGTGCCTCAAAACTCGTAATCTTGCTTCTTATTTTTGAAAATTTGCCGGGGGAGGACCCCCCAAACCCCCCGGTAGGCCTACCCGAGGGCCCACTATCGGTCACTTGCAGGGGGGCCCACAACAAATTTGTTACGCCACTGGGGATTAGGTTAGGGCTAACGATAGCCTACGCCAGTTCGTTTCGAATGAATTGAATAAAGCTTACCTTGCCTTTCACAATCCCGAAAATCATCAGCGAAATTGAACTCACAGATTGTAGTCTTCCTAACCAAAGGGATCCACCGGCACATGGTCCTTTTCACGCATTCCGCAAAACTCACAAATCGACTCTTTGTGTAGAGCAGTGGCGCCACCAGGTGGGGTTGTGGCTAGCAATGGCGCTGTGGCTAAGCGCTATGCAGCAGTAAGTATTATCAGGGGCCGCCCATAAACGCCGTCTTAGCTTGAAGAGCTTTGCCGTAATAACTGCCTTGGAATTGAAGGGATTGTTCGACGATAAGAACAACCCGCTAAATTCAAAATTAGAAAACAAAAACGTATTATAGGCCAGCATGGCGTCTTCACTTTTTTTACGGAGCCCGTTAGGGACCTCAATTTCCATTAAAAAAAACGTCGCGAGATTCAAAATGTTGTAATCATGCGAGTGTGTAGGCAATTGCAATTTTGCAAATTGAGCTTGGTAATCGATGAAATGAGGGTAACTCTTTATATATAGCAGCAATGGCGGCCACGCTTAATTTCTACGGAGCCTGTAACGGATAGTTTTAGATTAGGTTAGACAGGGTTCATACTCAAATTTACAAAATCATTTCCCTGACTTTCCCTGACAATCCAAGTAAATTTCCCTGACTTATAATAAATCGTGTAGAAAAGTTTTTTAAACCTTGTCATGATAAAAATATAATGTTTATTCATATCAACGTTTGGAAACGGTCAGCAGAAATCTCAAAATAATTAATAAACATGTAAAAAAATTATTTTCTGGGTATTTTTTGGGATGGAATTTATTTTTCAATTTTATTTTGTTGAAAAAACTGTCATTTTCCCTGACTTTCCTTGATTTTACAGCAAAAAACGTAGTTTTCCCTGACTTTCCCTGACCATTTTGCTCATTCCTGACTTTCCCTGACATTCCCTGACCTTCCAGGTGCGCATGAACCCTGTTAGATTAGGTCAGGTTATGTCAGAACTGGCCCCCTGGACACCCCTTTGATCAAACCTAACCCAACCTAACCAAACCTAACAACCTTAAACTATCCCTAACAGGCTGAGTCAGGCTTCGTAGAAAACAAGCGTGGCCGCCATTGCTGGCTTATTCTAAAGAGTTACCGAAATGAGGCATATGCATGTAAGTTACTTTGATATCATCTGACGTGCATGACTGTATACACGTTTAACACAAGTACTATGAAGAGGCTTTCTATTTTAACACGAGGAACATATAACGAACGCAACAATCACTTCAGGTTATTTACATGCAAAATGCAGACTGTAGCCTGTGGTTTCGTCAGGATAGGTTAGTCAGGTTAGGTCAAAGGGCAGGGGTCGTGAGGGGTCAAAGGCAGTGGGCACTTGCGACCACCCCCTCTCAGACGACGTTTTGGAAACGGTAAGCAACTGGGGTTAAAAAGGGGGTTTAATAATTGACAAAAAATGTGAAGATTGTGGAGTAAATAGTAGATGTGGTAAGCAAATCCATGGCAACACCTGCCTATTATTCATACATGTATTGCATCATTATACCAGAGTGCACGACGTTTCGGCTAATTTAAAGCCTTCTTCAGGTGCTATTTTAATGGAAAATAGTTGACATTATAATTTTTTTGGCGTTAGCCCAAACAGAAGCAATGGTGGGCCTCCAATAAAGCAAATAACGAGAGAAATACATGATATTTATACTGCAATAGGGGATACGTTTGTTAATTTGTATTACCTTTGTGAAATGCTGCGAATATCTGCTTTCCTCATTTTTTCGATTGAGGGGCCGAAAGTGGTCATAAAATTTGGTGTTAAAACTGAGAGTCAAAGGTAATATATATCATATATATAAATATCATGTATTTCTCTCGTTATTTGCTTTATTGGAGGCCCACCATTGCTTCTGTTTGGGCTCACGCCAAAAAATTTATAACGTCAACTATTTTCCAATAAAATAGCACCTGAAGAAGACTTTAAATTAGCCGAAACGTCGTGCAAAAACGAAATAAATGACTGAGTTCAAGAACAATTAAAAGTATAACACCAGTCACGGCCAGGATGAAGTTCCTCTCGCTAACATGCATGGTGTTGCCAATTGAGAATCAATTTTTTTCAGGTTTCACCATATCATTACATTTTAGGAAAAATGTGTACCTTCCATTTTATTAGATATTGATTTTATGTTGGGCACTTACAGAGAACGATTTGATCTTGCATAGTGTAATTTTTAAGTAAAATAAGCACTGCTTTTTTTAAAATAATTCTTTATGTATGTTGATTAATTGTTATTGTGACACAAGAACTCCTATGGGCCCAGGTCCCTTGAGGGGTGCTACTACTTTGACCATATACTCTATATATATCGACTACCCCCACAACCCCTGCAATTGCGGGAGGCCACGCATGATCAGAGGCCCACAAAGGCATATTAGGGACAATTTTTGGGTAAAAAAATACGAAATATCTTCAGCTTTCGGGAGGGGCTTCGCACCCTGAATCCCCAACTAGGGTCTCTGCCCCTTGCATCCCCGGTCAACACCCCCGACCACTCCAGAAATTTTTTTTATATATTGTATGATTTCATTTTATTGAAATCTTTTCTTCACATTTTACTGTAACATGTTTGTACCTGGGTGAATCTGTAACACATTTAAAATTACTTGAAAAATCACATTTAGGGTGCCGCAAAACTCATAATCTTGCTTCTCATTTTAGTTTTCAAGTTGGCGCCGATGTTAGGTGATGCACTTGAATACCATAATTTGATATGAGGTCAGAGGTCTTCGTCAAGCAATTTAAAGGTGAACCCCAATTTTTTAATTACATGTAGATCCTACTTTTCTGAAAACAGAAGCTTATTCTACACAAAATTAACCAACTTTTGCCAAATACATTTTTTCAACCGACCACTATTTCTCATGATATGAAGATATTTGTTTCATATCTTTGGAAATAATGGTCTGGTCAAAAAATGTTTAGGCAAAAATTGGTTTCTTGTTGAGTAGAATGAAATTATGTCACCAAAACGATGGGTTATTCCAATTTTACAAAAGTTGAGTTAACTTAGACCTACATGTATGACCTCAAAATAAATGATTCCATTAAATTGTCCCCCTTAAGAAACTAAAGTTTGTCTAAAATACATTTTGTAAAATGCCTAGTAGAGCAAGGGGTCATCCTTTAGCTGACCTACTAGTGTATATGATCCTTAGTTTCCAGAACTGTATTTCAGTTTGGACCAGTTGGTGAATGGCCCTTGTCCCTTTACTAAGACCCATGTGTACAGGATGTAACCCATATCAGCCTTACAGTCCCTAAATAAAATGTCAAAATTTGAAAACTTCGGAGGGGGCTGCAGCCCGCTAAGCCTTCCCCCTTGTATACGCGTCCATGTGTATTACTACTCACCCTGTATAAGAATAAAGACGTTTCAGAAAGAAATTACCATAAACCAATTCGAACGGTCCATGTGCAGAAGTATTGACGTGATGGCGTGAAAATTTTGATGGCTGAATGAACTGCCTCCAGCCATTCAACCCAGATTCTTTTGAATATGCCTGTCACATGACCATTGTATTTCAAAGATTTTCATAGCAAGCTCACCCATCAAAAAATTCAATTGAAGACAACATAATTGATGAATTGCATTTGATGAAAGAATTTTCCAAGCGGAATCAATGTAAAGTCAAAATTCACAAATCCAGGATCTTCATATTTTTAATTTGGAAATTTCAAATTCATGAGAGGTGCATTAAGGCTCATCACAAGTGGCGTTGTGACTTTGGGGACAGCCTCCATAAAAATTCGAAACACAACCCCTCCTATCCTGATCCAAATATTAACATCATTTTTTGTGAACATTAAGAGGGACTCGCGTTTTTGGGCTGTTACTATTTAAAAATGATGTAAATGCATATGATATTAATAAAAAACTTAATTTTTTTTTGTTTACCTTTCTTACCTTAATTGGTTACCTTTATAACCGATATGGCGGTCATATAATGGCGGGAAAAAAACAACTAATTTTTCTGTGGTTTTCCAACTTTGAAATTGGTGAAAAATTATAAAAACGAAATGTATTTTTGTTTTCAAATAGTCCACGATTTAGCTAAGGATATGAACTTTTATTTAAAATATTAAGTTTAATTAAAAACGATGATATATTTCCTTAGTTATGTTTCAAATGGCAACAGGTAGATGAAAAAAGAAAATGTGGAACGTTAGCCTCACCTGACAGGTGCTGCTCACCTTTAGCCTCATTGACCTTTAGTGCAGTCAATGTGGGGATCTGGAAGGGATTTTGATGCCACTTATGATGAGCCTTAAGGCTGATTTGCAGAACTCTCTGCAGAACTCTGCAGCAATTTGATGTTTTCCTGTAGAAATATTTATGCAGAAGTTCTTCTGCACAACTATTTCTGCAGAATATTTTCTACCATTTTCGTTTTAAAAAAAATTGCCTCTACTGGGAATCGAACCAGGGGTCAATTGTTTGACAGCTTGGTGCCTTACCCACAGGGCCACTCAGACAGTTGTGGAAAAACAGCTCTGGTTGGCTCTATCTATCTCGATTATTTGGTATCTGAAACACTGGTAATTGAAAAGTCATAATTGCATTTCTTATTTATTTGAATAATTTATGTGTACATGCACATGAATGTACCTGTAGATATAATTTATTCTTTAAAAAAATTTTGTGCCCAAATTTTTTCTGCAGAATTTTTTCAGGTCCGAATTTTATCGGCAAAATTTTTTGTGCACCAATTTTTTCTGCAGAAAATGTTGTGCAAAACATTTTCTGCAGAAAAAGGACAAATTTCTGCAGAATTATTTTTGGTTAATTTTTTCTGCAGAATTTTGCATGTATTTTTTAATGGTGTTACCACGCTTTTTCAATGGACCTTTCGATCAGCCTTAAATGGCAGTTGGATTTTCCAATGTGTGCAATGCAAACATACATCTGGGCCTACGGCATATGATGGGGGATAGTGTGCATCCACTCTTAAGTTCCAATGAAATAGCGTCAAAATAACATTCAAATTACATTATTTTTGGTCATTTTTTTGAAAAAAAAACACCTTGACATCCCAAAAGGACGTCATTTTTGAGTCATTTTTTCGCCATTTTAAAATCTCTTTTTACATTATCATCACAGGACCTCATTTTTAGGTCATTTGTTCACCATAACAGGACCTAGTTTGAAAGTATCATCACCGGATGTCATTTCTTGGTTAATCTTTCATCATTTTGGGAACAGGCCTGTTTTCAAAATACCATCATTTTTTGTCATATTATATTCACATGATATGCAGCTAACAATGTTCTTAAAAATTTGACGTCTCTTACTTACAAAAATTTGACGATACTTTCTTAAAATAAATTAACATCATATTTTAGGGACAAGATGACATCACATTTAACATTTTTAACTCTAAATTTGACGTCATACAGGATAAAAAATGACGTCAATTTGTGCTGTGTTACATCGTTGGTGTATGCATGCAGTTGCATCATTATAGACGTAACATAAGGTCAGATATCATTGCAAATGTTCTGACTGTTTGTTGCCTTCTAAATGCCGCTACCGGTAATATACAGATAGACAAATTGCCCAGAACTTTTCTGAATTACGCAGTTTAGAATTGTTTATCCACTGATACCCACAGTCGGGCGTCATTTTGCCTTTTAGGCCTTTCCCCATGGAAGTTTTTACTACATATTTATTACCGTCCAACAAAGTTTGTCCTGACATTGCCATTTTCGCCCTTTTATGGAAGTTTTCCTGCACAATACCTTGGCAACGCTGGTGTCACTGTCCCCACAGCAGTCATTGGAGATACACTGTAGGTGGATTACTAAAGAAGCCCAATAAGCTCAACTTTATTCAATTTGCCCTGATGTCCTTTAACAAAAACTAATTTGGCCTGTGGGCCATGCTCAACCGAATGAAAGACTAAACTGACTAATAGACTGCCGACAGCAATATGAAATAATGCATGCTTTGTTCTAGGATGCCATACACGAAATAGTATAATGCAATTGCTATAATTGGCAAAAGATATAAGATGACATCGTGTTGAAATAAATGCTATATTTGGAAATTCAATAAAAAGAGCAGCACTTAATCTACTTCATTAATCAGTGGAGAGTTGCACCCTGTTCGCTGAAGCCACACTTACCAGCTAAGACTAAATTTCATACTAACAAATCTAATCTCATGTATATCTGTATAATTCAAATTTTTAATCAAGTTTGCTGACAGTGTTATATTTGGTTTAAGTTGATGTTATGGAATGATTCAGTTTATTTAAAGTTCATGGTTACGTGCAAATTTTGAGGGCATTTGAGGGCATCCAAGCATTTGTCGGCAGAAATGTCAGCCAATAACCGCCAGGCCACGAGCCCACTTTCTAATCATGCTAACATTCCACTGTATAACGTTTGTCTAATTTTAGAGTTAATTTTTTTGAATTTTCTCTTAAGGCAAACAATTATAGAAAATTAGAAGAAAATTACGAGTTGAGCTCTGGTCTACTTTAGACAAATGATATCAAAGCATGAAAAAAATTAAGAAAATTAGGGCGGACCAATAGCCAGTGCTGCCAGATACTGCATCCACAACACATTTTGAAACATTTTCATCCACAACAGATTTTGAAACATTTTCATCCACAACAGATTTTCAAACATTCCCATAGCCATTTGTACCAAGATGTCTATAGTCGTCTCGCCAAAATAACGAAAAAATTTCCAGCCAATCAAAGAGATTCGGCTTATCGACATACTGTTCCAGGAGTTTCAGCGGTAAGAGGAAAACGGCTGCCATGCTCGATATTATATCACGGGATGGACTAATCGCAAACAGGAAATTGCATCCTTTTAGTCTGAACGACACCATTTTTTCGTTCTTTTGCCGGGACGACTATAGGTGTATCTAATTAAATAAGAGTGGTCAAATGCTCTCCTATGAAGTGTTTTATGCAGATTAAGTGTATCCCCATGGCAAGATGTCCAGTTGTGCACTTTTCCTACAATAAATGTGATTTCTAAAAGATAAAAGATCTTATATGTAGCTGTATGCAGATGTAATCTTTGAATGCAGCTGCATTAAAAGATGCATTTAAAGCTAGTTTTCAGGGTCTACCAAGTAACATGGCATCAACAATCATGAAGTATGTCCATCAGATTTCCAACAGGTTTTCATCTAAGTGGATAACTGGGAATTGAAGAACATCAAATCTAGTAGAATTGTTTGCTCAGGTTGCCTCACAGCCTACTACAGGATCCTGACATGAATTACCACAGCACAAAACAGTTGAGCTTTATCACAATTTATTGAGTTATGGGAGTTACATGTGTGTGAAAACTGCCCAAATGTAGATTATCAGGGTGAGCTGCAGTCCTGTGTCGACTCAGTGCATCTGAACGGGTGTACCGGCGACTGCAACCAGGCTCCTTGCATATGTAACGTCTTCGCTTGGATACGTCTTCATGGGTGGCTAGGTGCTTGGTCATGTGGTCTTTTCGAATGAATTTCCTTGAGCAGATCTAAGGGAAGTAAGATGTCACCCTTAGATATATTTGGCACGAAATAATTAAAAATAGACAAATAGTGAAATGACAGAATCCGACATACATGTATAATGTGATAAGGTTAAAATAAAAACCTTGGATTTTCGGATTACTCATGTTTTTGGCATGACAGAACTTTTATTTTCACTAAGTTAGAGGACTTGTCTTTGCATTCAAGTACCAGGTAATTCATAATAGAATGGACTGAGAATTAAGGTAGCAGTGTTACCGATACTATAATTGTGGGTGAAAGAGTAACTGGTATTTGTATCATTGTAAGGGGCTTCAAAGCATGCCACAAAGACATGCTCATATCCAAAGAAAATGCATTGTGCAATGTATTTCAATTTTCAAAATGTATTTGAAATGCATTTTGAAAAGTATTTCAATTAATGAAATATATTTTCAATGCATTTGGAAATGTATACGCCAAACTGTATAATACAGTTGTAATATATTTGGAAATATATAGTAATGCTGAGCTATATTTTAATGCATTTCAGCTTTAATTGAGATAAGATTTTTAATTCATTTTACAAAATGGACCTCACTAAGGTAACTCGTCAATAATGGATTGTGCAGTGAATTTTGTGTGAAAATAACATTTATACACACAATTTGCATAATTGCAGTTTGAATTGAAAGGTATTTGCAATGTATAGTGAAATATATTGCGATATGTATTTTGAAATACATATTTCAATATATTTACATGTGTTTTGCAATTTATATGGCCATACATTTAAAAATTTATTTCGAAATACATAATACAATACTATTTTAGCGCCAATCCAAAGATGTTTTCCAATGTATTTCCAAATGCATTTTTTGCCATGCATTTTAAAATGTATTTCTAGGTATGCATTTCAAAATACATTTCGTTTCCATATGCATGTGTGTATGAGGCGCTTCTATGTACATAAAACAAATAATGACCTGCAAACGGAACTCACATGTTTTGAAGTATGTTTTGGAGTACAGCACATAATTTGGTACTTATACACTTTTGCAAAGGTGTTAATGTAGATGTAGTTATCATTATGTAAGAGAATAACGGCATGTGTATGTCATTTGTCACTTCCAATGCCCTGTAATGTTTTCGCCTAATGATCACTACACGGTAAGACTACACCAGCGTTTCCCAAATATTTTTTGCCATGGACCCCCAGATATCATGGTTTATGCGCTATGGACCACAACTAAGGACCGCAACCAAGCAATTCTTTCTTTGGCCATCTTAATAGGAGCGAGTTTTATACATGAAGAATATATTGTCTATATAAAATTTATGTTATAAACAGGAATTTGGTCAGAATGGTGAACTCGCATTTCTGTTATAAGTTTTTCAAACTTTGGTTTATATTTTTTGACAATTTTACACAGTCCAAATTGAGCAGAATAACCTTGATTTATTTTTTTCCTGCAGCAGTGTTGAAAACCAATCTTGAAAATTCTTTTTCAGCTTATCATTTTTTTGTTCACAGTTCTAAACTTGTGTCATGGACACTTGGGGGTGAAGGCACCTCCAATAGGAAAACACTATAGTGATCTACACCATACATTCATTCGCCAGTTGGTCTGATGTTGCATCTCACACGCCCCTTAATTATGAATGGTGTTGGTCAATTTCTGCATATTATTAGCGTTTGTGTGCCTTATTATAGGCAAACTTGAACTCATCAGACCACACTGCATCACTTCATAAGTTAGAACAATTTTCTCATGGGCACTCGCGTCACACTCGACATTAAACAACTCAAAATACTGCTAGATCAAAAATGATCTCAAAATGCACCTCGAGTTGATTCAAAATGACTTTCTGAAAATAAAGAATCATTTATACCTGGCATTCAAACGCCCTTACGTTGCTGTGTGTCCTCTTGTGACGCGTCAGCTCTTCTTTTCTTGTGAAGCTCTTTGGACACTCGGGATGATCACATTTGAAAACTCTGTCACCTAGTGGGTAATTTCAACAGATTTATAGTAAATTATGTAGCATTCGTGGCTGGAAAACACAGGAATTTGCTTTGGCTTGCACATGGAAATAAGAATTTTTTTCAAACGGGATCCGTCACCAAAATTCGACCATTATATAATCGAAACGTTAATTTATGACATGACATGACATCTTTTCAAGTCTGCAGTGAGCACATGTATGTATATGGAGGCCTAAATATACATGTTTAAAAAA
>JAQFYZ010004890.1:0-10324 GCA_034695085.1 Cylindroiulus punctatus
AATATATTTCCACAATATATTTCAAAATACATTTCCCATAATATATTTCAAAATACATTTCTTTTCCATATGGGACAGGTCCCAATTGTCGAGGCTTCCCAATTATCCAGAGCCCATTTGTATTTTGTAGGTGCACAGTAAACGTAGTTAAGAGTCTAAATGAAATTTGACTTTCTTATCATGTAATCTTCAATACATTCTTCTCAACAATCTTCAATAACAGATTACTTCAAATTAATCACAATTGTGTTCTGTGATGTTGTACAGTAAAATGTTATGCAAGTACATATGTATTGATATAATTTCATTTAAAAACGCATGTTTTTTCTGGCTTCTACTAGTAAGAACTGCGGTTAAAACAATCTAATTTTGGTGGTCCCAGTATGGAATTCGTTATAACGAGGTTCGACTGTATATGGAATTTAGGACGTTTAGCATCCTAAATCAAGCCAGCCAGCAGTGATAATGACAGATCCCTTTCTAAATCCCATTGAAATTCGCTACCCAAACTGAAAAGCACAAAAGAAAAATGCATCTGTGGTCTCCATTTTGATGACAACTTTGTCGCCTAGTAATCGCTGAAGCTGGGATTTTGGAAACTGTCCATTAAGAGTGAGTGGAGGAAATTACTGCACATTAGTTTGATGGTTTCATTCTAGTTCTTATATTTATTGTCGTGTTATTGAAGATTGCTAGCATACGTAGCCTGAGGAACCGATTTCCAACAGAATGAGCCCCTTGAAGTCCGACTTATGAATAAAACGACCACCCAGAAATTGATAGGGCGATCGTTTCGAGGTTTGCTTTTCTTTTGCAATCGAGAGGTCCAAGGACTTGATGCCAGAGACATTAATCTAGGATGACAGCTGGCAATTTTCCAGTTGGAATGCTTCACTGTCTTAGAGAAGAAATTTACGAGAAATCCATATTGCGTGTTGCGAGGCGGCCAGAATTCTCTCTTCAGCTTAACACAAATATTTACATAAGCTACGATATTCTATCATCCGAAATAGACTTTATGCCCTCTGGCTATTGTGACTGCATACATATTCTAACAGTAGCATAACACGCAATAAACGTATATAAATACCCTCATAATCCAGAAGTCAGCAACATGAGATATTACATGATCTGGTGGATCAATGTATGATGGATATTATCCACAACTCGAAAATTATATGCATTGAAATCTGCAAGCAGTCCTCGAACTTTCATCTACACACAATGTAAAAAGTCTCCTTATAGAGGTGATGAAACTGCTATTATGGCACATGAATTCAAAATAATTAATTACAGAACGTTCAACTATTTTCATGAATTTTTGGGATTTTCGGACAATCCCCATATCATCATTTGTCATAATTTGGCTGACCCCTAAATCCAAGAAGATGCCATAATATTTGAACGTTCCCTTAGCAATTCTTGGATGGAGGGACATTTTTACCTATAGTAGAACCAGTTTGCGATTGACTAATTCCAGTATTTCGCATACAGCGCCACTAGTGAGTGGAAGGAGCTTAAAAAAAAAAAAAAGAAAAAAAAAAAGACGCTTCAGCTAGAGGCAACAGCCATTTTCCTTTCAACAACTACAAACCAGGAATCCCTAATCGATAAATGATACCTCTCTGATTGGCTGTCCTTCAACTCCATCAGTTCGTCTTTCTACTATAGAGCCCCAGCCAAGGGACATTTGGTCTTATAAACTGTAAACCGTAAAGGTACAAATGTAGATTTGCACCCCATATATCAATATCATATACATGTATATACCCAAAGGGATGAAATTATTTAAATATTTGTACCTCAAGGTACAATATGAATGGGTACCACTGTAGACTCATGTCCCTAGGAACACATGTCAAGGGTACACATGCAATCAACATAGTAAGGATAGGGTGTGTAGATAGGTTCAAAACATTTGCACTTTTTCCGTTTAGAATGTAATTCGAAGGATCATGTTGGCCCTAACAGTGATACAAGTGAATGACATGCGAATGCAACGTGTTTCCTGGCAACAACTAGTGAAGAAGCAAGCGAATATCATGATTATCATGTAGGATGCATGCACAAGAACATTGCATCATAGCCCCACAAACAAACAAACAAACAACGACATGAAACAATGCCTAAAAGGCTAAAAGACATTGCAAAGAGGGTGAAAAGAGAGAACCTACAGTAGATAAGCGAAAGTATCAACACTATAAAGCACAAGGGGACTCCCTAAGTCCCTTGTTCCTAAGGTGCCCTGCCCCTAGGGCTACGAAACATTGTGTTGTTTGGTGTCATCTCAAAGGATCAATCATTTTCTTCTACTATGTCCTCACTTGCTGACTCATTTGTATCACATTTTGGCTATTGCAGTTTTAGGTTTTAATGCATGGGTCAAAATGGTCCTTTGGGTTCTTGGTTTCGTTCCTGATTATATCCATGTGGCTTAATTGAAATTGAATGGCCACTGTATGGAATTTGTTTCACACCCGGTACATCTCGTACTTGTAATGCAAACTGAAACATCCAGAATTAAAAAATTCGCACTTGGTAACAACTGCAAAGATTAATCTCTGTAATATGCTCTGCTTATTAATCACTGGCATCTGCATACGATTTCTCATATAAAGATTTGGGCGCTGTAAATAAGTCTGCGAGGTGGCATTTCTGCACATGCATATTAATTAACTTGGCTTCTTTCGAGAATCCAAAATTGGTTTAACTATAAAATAGCCGAGTGTTTTCCACATCGGCTATTCCACTAACATTCAAATAACATTCAGCATTTTAATTAAGTTCCAAATTGCGCTTTATTGCTCAATTTAATATTCATACTGTATCGTTCTTTCGGTTCTGTACGTATTGACCCACTTCTTCTGCATTTCGATATTAAACACTTAGGTGCTCGCAAAAAAGGCAATTCTCATATCGAATGCACACATTATATATACATGTGCATTTAGATGTAGAGAAAATAAGTACCCAAGCTGCTGAAAGTTTAGGTGTTTTTGCACGTCTCGCTTTAGACTAATCCATATATTTATTATGCTTTAACAGAGCTACGATATCAAAACTTGAAAAGCCAATCTAATCCACACATACGGAATATTTGAAACGGTGTAGACTAACGTGAAAGGGATTAGGACTGATTCTTTCATCACAGCAGCCTGTTTGAATTATTTCTGCAAAATGTTGTAAATGGATTTTGTCTGGGCCACGGATGTCAGTGTCCACAAACCCGTCTGGAACCTGTGATAATCCCTATTCCTGCAAGTAATTTCAGTTATAAGCCATTGCTGTAAATATCTTTTCCACAATGATGTGTCATCTACACGCTTTAGGCGCGTTGCTAAACTCAGATGTTTTGATAGTCTGTGTCACCTATCAATACCTTAGAATTTATCCATTAAGTTTCCTGATAGGTTAATAAACTTTAGGATTTTTTTAGGTATCTCTTCAACAACCTTAAAAGGTATCTCTTAGGTAGTTCTGAGGAATCCAGAAGGTATCTTTACTTCTGGATACCTCAGAACTACTTTAGAATCACCTAAAATACGTATATACTTTCAAAAGTTGTTGACTACCTTTGATAGGTAGTTTTTGCACCCAATCACACTTAAAATATATATTCGAAGATACTTATCGGAAACTAAATGGCTACCTTAAAACACCTTACAGATACCTCCAGATTTTTGTAAGGGTACCTATGTACATGTATACTAATTATAACTTTCCAAATGTGTCGCTTTAGGCATACTGTATATTGTTTCAAGTGAAATTAATGAAGCTGTTTTATAGGCAAATTTAGCTGCCACAAACGTTGTTTATGAATCACCATGCCTACAACTAATTTTAACAAACTGCGTAATTAGTGGTTAGGTAGTTAATTTTTGCATGCGCAAAAAAATGAATGATTGAGGAATGTTGCGCATTAATGTCATACTAATGTAATCTGTATACCTGGTACTCAACTATCCCTTTCATCTCCCCCCCTTCCCCCAAATCCCCGACATTAAGACTTTGATATAAATGCATATCAGATAATAAAGTATTTACTGCCCTTTAGGGCATCTGGGTCGCTTTATAATTGCCATAATGTGAAGCTGAGTAGTAGTGCACCTCTCCAGTCATATACCAGAAATTAGAAATAAATCCACAGAATTGTTTAGTAGTCCATGCTTACACCTTTTTCTGCATACCAATTTAGCTGTGCCATTCTTCAGCGAAGAAACAGCACAGAACAGCAGCGTTTTGTATTGTTTATGAAATGCACATCCACGTACAGTAATAGAATATTCTTAGGGCTTTAAAACGACCATGAAAATATATGGCAAACTTTATTTGGCAATTGCAAAAGGGAGTTTATCTTCGCCATTGCGCATGCATGTACGTAGACCTTGTTTTTTCATAAATTTTACGAACATGTATAAAAGTTACATAAGCCCTTGGAAAAGGATAAACATGCCCGTACACATTACTGGGCAAAAAAGGCCGTTTTTACAACGCGAGGTTGCTTTATATCCTCCGCTATTGCCACACAAATCATGCCCTAAATCTAATTTTAAGCCACAAGAAATCTATGGCTTGATAAAATTCCGAAGAAAAAGCCATGGCATTACCGCACTGCCGAGGGAGACATTTATTTACTGCTGCAGCATATCCATGATGCGACTTTAACTTGCTTGGCACAACAAGAAGCAGACAGACAGCTTAGAAGTGTACTTTGCAGACACTGCAGTGACACGGCTTCCATTTCAATATCCTGGAAATAAATGCGGATATCCGACGGCCAAGAAAGCAGCAAGAACGACTCAGACAGGATGTCCGAAATGTCCAATGGACAGACTGGACAGTACAGTAGAGCCTCGATTATCCGGACCTCAATCATCCGGACAATCGTTGATCCGGAAGTGTCCTAAAAAATTATTTATTGCAACACATTAACATGCATTGTTTTTGACATTGTTTCTGCCTTTGTTGTATGTGTGAATGTATATATACTGCTGTGTTTTCCCTTTTCATTGAAATTTGCATCAATTCATGCATAAAATGAGTATTCTTTTAATGAAATTCGAATTCGGCTCTACTGCATTAGGAAAATTTACAAATTTTGTAACATACTGGTACAGCGTGAGTTAGAAAGATGTACCAACCCTCCAAATTGATTAATACACTGTAGCACGGCTGAATTATGCTTCCTGTCCACTTGTAATTTTTTGGCTTTATTCTGGTCTTCAATTGGCGTTTCTAATCTTTCGACCCTACACATAACCCAATATCTTAATTTTTTTAAGTATCATGAGCAGCGCCGCCAAGGGGGAAGAATTTGCATGAAAAGATGTCTATTGCCAAAAGCGCCGTAAGAAAATCCCCAGTAAAATGCATGCAGTATCTGGCCACATTGGCTGTAGCTTCGCCCTAATTTTCTTAATTTTTAATGCTGTGATATGATCGGTCTAACGTAATTTTCTCCAAATTTTCCATAATTTTTTGCCTTAAGAGAATATTTAAAAAAAATTAACTCCAAAATTTGACAAAAATACTAAGTTGACAGTTAGCATTAGGTATCCAGTGACCAGTGAACCTTTCTTCCAAGGTCATTTACAATTTATCTCGTAACCTACCAAAGTTAGAGCAATAGTTCTAATTTGAAAGTCGTAGGGTCAACTAAAGTACCAACTTGCATAAAACATTATCAGAAATGGTCCATGGAAAGTGGATTTCACTGCCATGCTGAAGCTGTGTAACAGAGCATCAAACTTGTTATACCAGAAATTGGAAATTAATTCACACGAACGATTTCCAGCAGCAAATGAAATGTATATTTTGCTCCACCAGAACTTTCAAATTTGAATTATTACTGTAACGTTACCGTTAATTCAATGTGATTTACGGTATAGGCTAAATATATTAATTATTTGTTTCTATAGTAACTAATCTTGCAACTGTAAAACAACGTTATTTGAGATAAAACTATTTTCTTCTTTAACATTATTGATTGAAAGATACGCTTTTTGTATGGCAAGTTAAAGCTCGGAAGAAATGCGCGGCAGTACGTTATAATTCATTTACCATTCACTTGAACACCTTGCCACCATCTTCACCAAACACATGTCAGTTTTCGTCAAAAACAGAAATTTAGATGAAGAAGAATTCATGGAATTGTGCTAGTCACTCATTCTCAGATTGTTTGTCAGCTATCGCCAGCTATCAAACAAAGGCAAATAATATAAACCCACACTACTGAGTTGGTGCACGTGTAATAAAGGAGCTATATCATAGTGAGAGAATGCTAAACGTTAAATGAATGGAGAATATTTTCAAGAATCGCAAATCAAAGTGTTAATTTTATTGACCACAAATTATCGTGATCAGAGAGTGGTTGTACTTTTAACTGCCATAGTGCAAGTCTTTGTAACAAAACTGAAATTTTCCCAACATTTTGCAGGTTTGGTTCACTGCAGGAAACCCATGTTGATCACGTTTCATTTTTGGGCGAAGCAGTGCACAAAACCTGCTTAAACTAGAACTTCGAACTAGAACTGCTATGTTATTGCAACTACATGTATTATGCTAAGTTAACTACATGTAACTTCACGAGATGAATTTTGAAAGACCTTGATGATAAAATTTGAGTTCATGTCAGCCGGTCGAGTGACACCTTCTGGTTGGAACAAGTTCGTGACTTGCTAAACTGAAACTATCACGTTTGCCATGTACTGTATGTGCTTTTGAACAAATTTAAAAGAGATCAAAACTTTTGCATGCTATAACATTTAATTGTAGTTCTTGTAAGATGGAGGACGTCTTTACCATTTAAAATCATTAGTGCAATTATAGTCAATAACGTGAAACTTAAATGATAAGAAAAATGTGAATTGTCTTTTGCACGCTAATTAGTTTTTATAATAAGCCCATTAACAGCAAATAAATAAAAGCGCATGTTTAAGTTGAGGAACGAAAAAAGGCCCAAAAAGTACTGAATCAATAAATCTTAATGTCAATTAATTCCCTTGTAATAATCAAAAATAATTGGCATCAAGGGCTGAAACTTACAAGTATACATATTTTAGTATACAGCATATTTAATGATTTGAATATACTTTGGAATTTACCCTGTTCCAGATTTTCACATAGTATATTTCTATCCTAATTGTCTAATATACAAGAATGGCTCCAGTCCTAGCTGCCACAACGCTTTTTTTTATTTATTGTATACATCAACTAAACTAACCTAATAAGTAATTTCTTTATCTAACTGTCCTAAGAGCCAGGCAATCATTGTCAGTCTACAAACCTTCAGGGGAAGCTCACAGTCTTATGGTGTCTGCGTTGAAAACACCCATGAAAACTTGTTTCCTGGGAACATGCATGCATTCACACATACATGCACTTTAACGAACTGTCAAAGGTTTGGCTTTGATTCAAACGAAAAGGATAGTAGTACTCCCTAATGAAGAGGGAAACCAATAAAAAATTTCAACATTTTTTAATTTCTAATTGAACATTTTCCTATTGAAAATGATAGTTAGGAAGAAAGATTGACGTCATCTGATCAAAAAAGCCATCCCAGGAAACAATTCCCTGTATCTCGGAAACCGGTCGTTTTTGGGACCCATTTATTAGGGACATTTTGTTTAATGAATACTACTATCCATTTTCACTTGTGACCATGACTATTGACTAACGAGACAATGTCTAAATTAGATACAAATCTTCCATCAAGTTATGTAAGGTTCTCAAAGTGTCCGCCTCAAACTTGTCAATGCCTGACTTAATTTATTTTTTGGGTCACAGTTGCATTTCCGACACTTGAATCAATAGTGTTGTGGGAATTCAGGCAGTATTTTCAAATTTTGCAACGTATCCTCGCAGGACTCTTCCCGGACTCCCAGTGATAAATTTGCCATGAAATAAGCCAAATCTTTGGAGATCAATATATGGATGAAATTGATGGAATAAAGCACAAAACGAGACATTCCTAGCTTACAGCAAAACCATGTTTCCAGACGCGACAATGACGCACCAAGCAAAGGGCTTTTCAATTTATCCCAGACCCGACAGCAGTCTGCCAGACAGACCGCCATTATGGTAAGGCCAAGGAGACACTCATGCATACAAGTATACATTCTTAGAGGACCCCATTCTTTTAGCTGTTCACATTGTGCTGCGCACTTAAGAGCAACAACGGCACACGAGTTATCAACACATCAGGTTTCACCAAACAAACGTTATACAATGAACAAGATGACTATCTTATTAGACGTCGTATATGTACAGGGTGGATCAAACCAACTCAGATATAACTTTAATATGCCATATCAGTGCATGCCTGGTGCCAATTAGTTAGTACATAAATGTCTGTATGTGCTTACATATAGGTAAACTGATCACCTGAACAAACTCAAAATTACAGATGCAACTTATACAAAGTCTACTACCCAAATAAAATACAAGCTTTCTACGTGTTTCATTGGACGTGTCACGTGTAATACTTCAGCCTGTAACAGTTCACAGAGCAAGCAACTGGTTGAACGAGTTCATTCCTAAGTTTCATAAACTACAGAAAGTTGTAACAGGTTATCTACTTCTTCCATGCCAGATCATTATCCCTAACGTTCAAACAAATGCATTTCAATTGTGCAATGCATCAGTATGGTTTCTGGGCACCGTGCATGCATTTTTCTACAGATTACAAGACAACTAATGGAAAATAAAGTGAAAGGCCCACGACTAAAAGTTAAACCGAAAAAATGGGTATAGTCATGCTTTTCTCTCTGATAGCAATTTCATCATTTCGTGTTTTCGTACAGGCTAATATTTTAGGAAAATTGCCAGAATTAATATTGCATTAGAACGTGGGAAATTATAGTTGCACCCGGGCCTAATGATCCTTGTGGTGTGCTTGCGTAAGATAAAAAACCGCAATGCTTTTAGGACCAAGAATGAGAAATGAAAAAAAAATCCATCGAAATGAAAGTACACGCAAGCGTATATTAATGTATTGTAAATTGCCAAACCGCGCTCATTTACAGCAATACATCACTGCGTGCATACATTTTATCATACATGTATATAGCGGAATTTGTAATGTAAGAAAGTAATTTATTGAAGAATTTCGATATACCAGGTCTATGTGTTTTTAAATAAATATTGAGCCATTGATGTGCATGCATTTTGTGTGAGGTATAGTCATTTAAAATATTGTGTTTGTTGCACTATGGGTATGATGTCTTAAACTAAACAGTACAAGTACCAGTTAAAATATACCAGTCAACCCAAATTTCGCAAATGCTAACTTGTCGCTATTTAAATCGATATATTAGCTGAACACCTGATACGAAGTTACCAACAACACACTGTTTTTGGGAATGTAACTACACATATCATTATGATACTGCATCATTCTATGTAGTTAAATAAATCATACTATTTTGTCACTATGAGTATGTACTGACGAAATGGAGTTGTCTGAATACTCTCCATACCTTAAACCTACTCAAAACATTTTTGGGAAATGAGAAAAGATTGAACAAGGTTGACATTCGAAGTACATGTATGTGCAATTTAGAAGAGAATGTCCATCTTGTGTGGAATAATCTTAACTCAAAAAATGTGAGTAACTTCTAACATCATGTCATATTGGACTAATGTTGTTTTGGAAGTCAAAAGTGGTGATACAAAATTTTGAAAGATCAAGTTGCAGGTCTTTTGACTTATTATTGTTTTGCTGCAAGATTTTTGTATCTACAATGTTTAGATTTCATGACATTTATTTGTAAATTCTTATGTATTTAATTCAGACAGTAGGTGATTTTAAGAGCTAATGAACTGCTCTTGCATATGGTGCATGTATAAATGTTTTAAACCATAGCCGTTTCCAGCAGAACGTTTCCGAAGTCAGATAGTACAAGTGTATTAGTAAAAACGGTGTGTTGCAGCACGTTTGTATTGGGGTTGTACAAATTCAACGGCTAGACCCTTATGGAACATTACAGGAGTAGATGAATGTATACAAGTTTCACACCCTAAATCGACGTCATTAATCGTAAACCATTTTCATTTATAATTCATTGTAAATGTGCTATATAATAACTTCTGATAAATGTCAGCGAATTATGGAACCAACTGTCAGATGTCTGGATAAACAGATGTTGGTAAACAAACTTAACTTCGAAACAATTGATTATAAAAATTGCATTTTGGACATTACCTATTTCCAGACATCTTCGACGCCCAAGCCCCAATGTATTGGCAGAATGCTGGGGGTTAAATCTGAAAAGGAAACAGGAAATAGTTGAATAACTAAATAGCTGCACCATAAAGGTTACTGGAA
>JAQFYZ010004891.1:0-10322 GCA_034695085.1 Cylindroiulus punctatus
TTAAAGTTTGCAAACGATGCTCATGAAGATGCACATCGCTTACTTATTAATTCGTTCATGTTTACGTTTAGCCATTTTATGGCCTATAACCTTGCAGTGGCGTCGTGATTTCTATGTACACGTAGTTGCGTTGACGATGTTTATGATCTTCAAGAGAAGGACTTTGCATTTTTCTGGCATTTTCAAAATACACGTATTCTGAGAACGTACTCGATGATATTTGCGACGCAACACTAGCAAAAGGGCTCTGGACCAGAATGAGTTCGCTACTATAATATAGCGTCTGAAATGGGAATATTTGATTACATTGGTAGGCTTTCGTTTCCATCACTTTACCAACGCGCTCAATCTGAAATGGAAAATGTTGTTAAGGAGGCGCTAACTTATAAACCTGAGTCCATTCGCGGGTGGAACAGTGTGTTTTAACACACTGCATATTTCTGATTTATTAACAGATTTTTGAGCAATTCGTAAACCTCTGTTTGTATCAAACGAAACAGCCGTAATTTGATGTTTCTATTTGAGCGTGTTGATTTCTGTCCACAGATGGCATTGCATTGGTCTGGACATGATAGCGATATGACCAAGATTATCGATATTATCCCTTTGAGCTTCATGGAAAGACGTTCTTGCCGCCCTGAGCTATAGTGTATGCTTTTATCATTGGATAAGTTAATATTAACGTGATTAATGATATCAGTGGAATTAAATATTTATGCATGGCATATTAAGTCAATAATCAACTCTACAGTGTACTTTAAAAATATTAGCTTTCTAATCCAAATTTGTTGTTTCCTTCTGAATATTTTGTGCAATTGCATGCCGTTTTCATGCCATTAGCTTAAGCAATGAGAAAAGCATTCCTTGACATTGACTTGTCATAGTTGCCACATATGAGGTGTTGAAGCAGCGCTTAGTAGCTGCACAAGTTATCGCTTATATCCGAGGATGTTGGACCCATAAACATTCTTGATATAAAGTGTGTAGGTGCTTGCAACCCTAGTGCATGGGCATAATATACATATACATGTAGTCGATGCTTTTAGTTGGCGAGGGATCAATTTAATTCTCTGGCCATGCGATACCTACACAGCGAGCTCCATGAAAACGAAATTTGCTTGGATAAAACATCGCAACCACCCATAACATGGGTTGGGCATTGCTTGTATCAGTGGGGCGATTACTGTATGGATTAAACTTCCCAAACATGTTCTCCAATGCATTTATTCGGTTTTCCTGGAAGGCTTTTATCCCCACAATGTCGATGCAAAGTTGCAACGCTAAATGCATTTTCCTAGAAATGTTTTCGCTTTTTTGAGGTGTGGGTTTATCACTCTCGTGAGCTGGGGCATTTAGTGGTTTATCAACGGCCGCGTATCTACCTACATGTAGTTTTTGTACACGCAACCCTTAAATACGTGTAATGTAACTTGTACGAATCTAATTTTAATTGGTACATGCATGCACTTTCTACCTATCCTTGTATACTTGCGTTGTCTTCATTTGAGAATGGCAGTGCGATGGTTTTAGCGAAGACGATTTATCCAACCCTATTTCTTCGTGTGAATGAGAATTAAAAATATATCTTACCAAATATTCGACAGTACACGTTTCGGAAATCAATTCCTAGAAATGATGTTTAAATTTGTTGCTAAATTTCTTATTCCTGGAAAATGCAATTAAAATTGTAACCAATTAAAAAGCTAAAGGAATTAGCAGCAATAAAACATGGACATTATTTCTGTGAATTGATTACAAACGTTACGTTTTTTTATATTTATTTTCATGCATGTTTGTTCGAGAAACTGACTTTTGGCATATTTAATTGCACGCTCGATTTGCTCAGGCTGACAGATTTACTGGCAACGTTTGCAGGTGATGTAAACGCGCGTCTTGTTTACTTGGTTTAGGTGAGCGTTATTTAACCGCACTTAAGTCTGCGTGTGATGGTAATGATGCGACGTTGACTTTTATGAGGGACCCCCATTATGCGGGACCGTAATAATGATTAAGCGTTAATTAATTGGAGGGAGTGGGTTGGCTGTGTAGGAAGTGGCATCATCTGGGTATATTTCATCTGGTCAATGACCTATTTCCGTACTTCGGAGCGGTGCGGAGCGCTAGGGTGGCGCTATCGAATTCCGATACTTGTAGGCCAACAGCTAGGGGCTTGAAATACAATCCCAAATTTCACTTTCTGGAAACAAAAGATGCAATTTTCGCCATGTTGCATCGCTGCACTTTTTTCATTTTTTTTTTTTGTTTTTGCCTCGAAACTGGTATTTCGATTTCTAGGTAAAATTGATCGCTGCCTCCGCTTAATTCCCGCTGACGAAACTTCATTGATTTTGATGCTTTCGACACTTTTTGCTCCACGGTGCTAGTTTCGTTTGTAGGCCAAACCTGAGCGCCCTTTTAACCGATCCATGGCGGACGATTTCCGTGTTACTTGCTCCGTGCAAATTGCGAGCCATTTTTGCTGTTGCAGGTGTTGGCCGTTCCAAATGTGGGGCATCACCTCTAATCAGTCCAAATTGTCAAGCCCCGTTGACATTTCAATTTCGAGTCGGCCTCAGTACAAGAGTACCAGAAGTGCAAGTTGTGAACCATCTTCAATCATCCAATTTAATTCTATCCATCTCATTATTTTACTGTAGAACATGTTCGAGTTACTTTAGAGATTGTTGAGTATGTTTCACTCTAGTTTAGTATCCATAGTGTACACATTTGGTGTTTATGCTGGCCAGGAAAGATGAAATGCATCATCCTCATCCTAGGCCTGCTTCCAAAACGTCCAAGGTTCGATGGGGTTGGAGTTTTGTTGTATCCCAATTTTCGCAGAAAATGGACGTTGATGGACTGCAGGGGGTGTAGGGGTCAGATACTTCGGACATCCCAGCTTTATTTGTATGGAACAAGAGTTTAGCAGTTTCCTAACACTGTGAAACCTTTCCATAATGACCACTCGAGTCTCTTTTGCAGTTTTCCTATAATTGAACACATTGAATACATATATTATACATGTACATTGAGCACATTTGAACAGTTTCGAATACTATACATGTTGAAAGTGAGGTACAGATTACGACTATGTAAAAAGTAACTCGAAGATACCCTAGAGATCTCAGGCCCTAGAGATTGGTATAAAATTACATCATAGCCCACCACATGTCATCTTAGGTGCTGACTGTGGGTATGTTGAATTGAATTTGGTCTGAAAGAGGGTGATAAGTGTAAATAATTCATGCAATTCCTTACACCAGTATGAAAATAATCGGAGAATTTTATCTGATTCGTGGATATGGAGACATTATTTCTTATAGGTTGTGTGCATGTTTAAGATGTTGCGTAAACAGTATTATTTGTTCGTTTCGGTCGTGCTTGTGGCACACGATATGCCATCGATTTGACCGAGCAAGTTCGGATAGAAGGCGTGCTAACGTTTTCAGCGAACTGCATAACTTGCCATTTATAAGGACTCGGCAATGTGAAAATCGATCGTGTTGCTAGTCTGAGGGTGCGTCAGGGATTGACCAATAAGCAGCCGCCAAACACAGGGTTTTGCCGGCCGAGCATCCTTCGCTGCTCAGTGCTTTTGATGATGGCTGATGCCGAGGAAGACCATGTGGGGCGCCGTTAGAAGCGCCTTAATCGTCGCCGAGCAAACCGTGGATTTCTGCACAAATTGATGCTCGTCATGCATCATTCGTATCCGCAATCTTTTGCCCCCATGTAAATGCAAAATCATGCCTAAACGTGCCTCCGGATTATGCCGAAAAAAACGCTGGGCCTCGTTCCGCGCCCTGTGGAAATTCCTGGTGTCCACCCAGAGCACCCTCAAACGCCCTGCTCAATGCAATGTCAAGCAGGTAAGACCATTTATGAAATGCCCTCCGCTTTTCTTGCAATTTGTGCGCTTCCAATTCCGAACGGAAATAGGGCCCGGGAGACTACACACCCCTGGGGCCGCCAGCAGCGAGCTCTTCATTTGGTCCTGCATTTTTTGAGACTTGGGAAATTCGTAATTGGCGATGCATTGCTCCAGCCGTTGTTGCAGATTGCATCCACCTAAGTGGTGGATGTGCGTGTTGCTTTGACCCCTCGTGACCTCGACTGTCGTGCACCAAAATTGCCTCTTATTCGTACAGTGCAATTTCAACGCTATTGCAACTTTGACTGGCACACATCTTAATGTTTCCTATGTTTGCGTTGCATCCCTTTAAAACTCCAACAGGATCTACTACTGAATATGCCCTGCTCCAAATATGCAAACCAGTTGTGTATATTTCAGCACTGCAGCTGTGCTTGTGCGGTAGATAAGGAAACATGTCCTTGCTGTCGGAGTTTAAACTTTTTATTTTTTTGTTTGTTGTACGTAATATTTGGGCCGTTATAAGTTTAACCGGTGTTAGCATACATTAACTTGCCTAAATTATAATTTCTGATTGATCTGCCCCTCAGGCAATCACAGCCATCCTACGAGCTGTTAGGAGAGGCCCACTTCTGTAACCATTGAATCACGTAATAAGTTGCATGTACATTCCTTGTTAGGAATACTGTATATTTGTTGGGAATGTTATCTTCTTTGGGTGTACACTGTGGTTATTTTAAGTAAAAAATTCATATATATAGAGGTTCAGCCCACACCACACACCAGCGAAATTAAGAAAATTACATTTTTAGGTTGATTTAGGTAAAGTTAAGCACACAGAAACAACAAACAAAATAACAATGAATAAATTGCGATTTCGGTAGGGTTCAAAAATAACTACTTTTGTGCACATTTAACTTAGTTGAGCAGGCATCATCCGAAGTACCTGTATATCCATCAACAATTTGGCTAGAATGCAGGGTATGATTGTCTAGCCATGTTTAGTTCGCTAATTTGGAAAACAGACAATCTAACAACGAAAACTTTGCGGATCGAATGTTAGCCCCGAATAGTATGAAACTTAAATGGTTCATATAATATGTCAGAGCGAATTCTGAAATGATGGAGAAGGGCGAGATTGTTCTCTGATAATGCCATCAACTGATTTTATTTTCTGCACTATATGTTCGTACTATGGTCTAATGGTAATCGTGATCCTTGTTATTCATCGGACACGGATGTTGCTAGCTGCCTGCAATATATATTTACGCTTTTCCCTCCCATCAGATCAGAGGGCTTCCAGATGTGATTGTGTTGCCGTTTCGTGTTCAAATTAAAGAGCGACCGACAGCATGGCGTCACCGGTGACGAAATGTGAGGTTTCGTTTAGGTCCTCACAAAGGCTTGGTCGCCCTTTAATTTCCATTTCAAATCTGGGATGACAAGCGCGAGCATGGTAGTTACGCCGTATGTCCTTAGTTGACGTATCGACGAAAATTCCGTTAAATATTTAAAGATATTATGTTGAGATAAGACTCGATTTTCCATTTGAAAGAGAACGCATCGAGGATATGCAAGCAGGAATCATTCGAAAGTTCACTATACAACACATAGACGTTAAGCTGCCAGCGAGATAAGAAAACATTTGCATCGAAATAATGGTTTCAGTTTAATGTTTTCAACTTCGATTTGGAATATTTCCAAAGCAATTTGCGATTCGTTCTCTCGAAAATGTCTCACCCTATTGTAATAGATGATTTCAGCTTGCCAATAACTACTGCGCATTACAGATGAAAACTTTTTATATAAGCATATAAGCGACATGTATATATTCCGTGCAGCCGATTCGCATAACCTATAACCTCATGTGGAGATGATTTCTATAAACTTCTTCTGTTAGTTCTGCCTTTTTTTTCTCCAAAATTTGCTTCTCGTAGTTCTGATATTTAACAACTAATGGTTGCAACGAATTTACGACTTTATGATCATCCTGTACTAACTGATCTGGTGTGTAAAATTCTGGAATTATATAAACCAAAATTAAACACTAGTGCAACCTGACGCGTTTCATTCCTCACGTTCGGAATTCTTATTTTCACGGCAAATTTCACGACCAAGTGCCAATTTCGTGAGCGCGTCGACTTTTAATTAAAACGCTCCAACTTTCTTCCCCTGGCGGTTTCATCGCTCGCATTCCTTAAATGCTCTCGACTTATTGTTCTCCCCCATGTGTTCCTCCCCTTGCCCAAACCCCCGTTTCGTAACTCCTCGTAAAATTTCATCCAATTTGGCTTTTACGTGCTTAGCGAAATTTGCATGTTTTTGTTTGGCTTTTTGTGTCCTCTGGTGGAGTGGCAATCGAGCCTGCAATGGGACTTCTCGGCTACCCTTCTTCGCTGGTTGCACTAAATTCAAATTTCCATCCAGGCACGTTCATCGTACATCCCTCCGACTGCAAATTGCTTCTGGAAAGTACACCGGGTTTCGAGTGCTGTTTATCATTTCTTCGTCTCGCTAATTAAATCATAAATGAATTTATGGTGAAGTTCAATTTGTCGCTCTCCCCACTACAGGCTCCATTTCGCTGCATGGTGGACTCGACTAATTGCGACTGCATTGCGGGGCAGTTATATGTATGTCGATTTCGGCATATTTTTATCGATGTCATTTCTGAACAACGCCAGCTTTCTGGAAATGAAAAAAATTAAGTTGATGCTTTCGTTGTCGTTCTTTGTCAAATTTCGGAGCGTCTCCTCCTTTCCCCAGGTTTCTTGAATTTCAATATGATGCATGTGTCAAACGTATGTTTGTCAGATAATCAACTATGTTGCATATGATAACGTTTATTTGATAGGATGCATTGAGCATTTAGGTGCACTTCCAATTTTGTTAGGCTTGGCTCGTATAGGTCATGTTACGCGAGTTTTGTATGACTTGAATTCTTTTGATTCATGGTTTTCAGCTTCCATTTAGCGAGTTGCCCCTGAAAGGCGGCAATCAATGCTGCCTCCACTGTACGTATAGGTTGCCGATCCTTAGGGGCAGCACTAGCTTATATTTTTGTTACTACTTTTCGTGAACTCCCCGCTTCGTGATGTCCACTGATGGGCAAATTGACAAGTACCGGCGACGATGAAACATGTCCCTTTTAGGTATCATTTATGTGGCGACCAAAGTGACATTTTTTAGTGCGCAAGGCGTTAAGAGCACTTTAATGTACTGATATAAAGCGGTTTGTTAGCACATACTGCTACGTACTCGTGTAATTGAATCAATGAGCAATTCTTGCTAATGTGCCTGCGGACGTAATTACTCTGTTTACACTAATTGTGTCCAAACAGTCATTGACAGAGGGCGAGTGGGTACTCGTTGCACCGAAGCGACTTTAATGAAGTAAATGAGATGGACTGTTTGTCAAATAGTATTCCCACCCTGCATTAGGCGAACGCATATTTGCGTTTCTCACTAATGCGTTCGCAACAAGTTTTCTCCCTACGAGGGCTAAAGGGGTGCATTTTAATAAACAAATGGCTATCGATCCTTTGGAATATGTTACAGGTTGGTACAGGGACATTATTATTGCCAACGCTTGCCTATCTATATACGATAATTTTTTTTCGTAACTGATACACTTTATGGCTTTCCGTGTCTATAGATCGCTTTGCCATTTGACAAGCTGTCTCTCCCTCGTTAATTTATGGCAACTTGATCAGTCGTCTATTAATAATAATCAATTTCGTGTATGTAATTATGCCAATAGGCCCATAGAGGATTGGAATAAGGCTCCTTGTCACGTGGCTAAGGAATGCGATTTTAGCTTCAGTTGATGTGACATTAGATGTGAACATGCAAGTTTTCCCCCTACGAAAGGAATTAAAGAGCATTCGAGGATATTGAAAGGACATAAAAAACCACATAAAAATAAACAAACCTAGAAGTGATAAATGGCAACAGTAAGAAGGGTGTCATTCTTGTACACTTGACGAGTAAGGTCGAAATATAAATTTTTTGCACATTTGGGGCATTGGCTAAGCCAGGGTGATCGCAAAATCCAGCTCTCATTTCAAAAATTAATTTTTTAAATCTTACTCTTTGTCGACCAACTACAATAAATAAAAAACATCCTGCAGTATTCCAAAATGTGTTCCTCGCAACTCTTAACATTTTTCAAATTAATGTTTGTAGTAAGATAAGAGACCTGATCACCCTGTATTTTGTCCGACTATCCGTGGTTAAACAATTCCAACTCGACGAAATTAATTTCGTTGTTTCCGCGTGATTATCATTTTATGAGCGTTTTTAAAACCCATCAAAAATTCCTTCTGCAGTGGATCCATAGTTGGCCAAGACGGCCTGAATGTCATCCGTGAAAAAAGTAAAAAACATTCTTTTGCTTTCTCCTAGATTGACCTTTTGGCTGCTGCCTTAGAAAACAAAGGAGATAATAACTTAAGGGATCGCAAGATGTCTTCATCCAGCACCGGAAGCATCAAGAATAAATGGTTGAAAGCCTTCAAAAGCTTGAAATCTGGTGCGTCTGGCAGTGGCAGCGAACGCAAGACTGAGAAAAAGGAGAATTCAACGGCCAAAGATAACGGCAATCCGAACAGCATCGAAAACGCTCACCTATTTCAAGAGTACACGTACAAGAAGATCACAGCTTGCGATATGTGCCACGAAATCCTTAGAGGTGAGTCCATCCTCATCGTTTCCTCCAGAGGCGTGACATCTCGAAGGAATTGCAAAGCCATTAAGAGATGCCAATGACAAACAAGGAAAGCGAAAACGTTTTGCCATGGGCTAGGAAAAGGGTAAAGGTGCCCAACGTTTGCGGCGATGAAGCCATTAGTTCAGTGATAAAAAAGGATGCAAAGTTTAGCGACTATTTTTCCTTATTTGGAGATGCTTTTAACATCGAGTATGTGAGAAAATAGTTTTTACTTTTGGATTCAACATAATTGCTTTCACATGACTCGGTCAAATCTGAATCTACAGAAATGGGAAATTTCTTTAGTCTTCTTTGCACTATAGGATGCGAGTCTCACTAGAATTTTTTCCACAGTATACTATGGTATTCCATCGCATCTGACCTATTGAATTTTCAGGTCACACTCGCCAGGGGATGCGCTGCAAGATGTGTAAATTGAACGCTCATGTGGATTGTCAGGACAAAGCTGGCAGATGTCAAGTAAGTTATTGTTCATTAGATGGAGCTCATGTAACATAGGCGCTGTCAGGAATATGGGTAGTTTTCATTAATGTGAAATTAATTTCATTGTAGCCAAAGCCTCGATTGCTACGTCGTCAAAAATCGACCTCTGAGATAGAAACCAGAGTCATGGACAAGGACGATGACAGTAAGTGATGTCTCTTTCTCCCCTAATTTTTATACGATCTTGCCTTTTTCGCCCGATTATTTATCTTTATTTCTCATTCTTCTTCTCCACATCTATTTCTACTACTACTTCTGTACCTCTTTAACTCTTTAACCCCGTGTTTAACCGACAAAATAATCATCCTCTGACATGAGAATAGGAAGTAAACGAAGCCACTGAATGTGACCACATCATTCGCACACATTACCAACAGTTTTTTATATGCAAACTCCCCCAAATTCGCCGGATGGTAGTCCAGATGTGTTCAGTTTCAGTATATATACTTGTGAACGAAGTGTAAAAGAACGAGTTTTACTCCGTATATTGACGAGAAAGACATCCTCAGTAACAATGGAGGATGATGGATTGATTCTCAAATTACACTTTTTATACCAAGCATCAACGACCATGTTGCGAAGATGCTGGCTTGCGATTGATTAATTATACATGCAGTATAATAGGTTTTTTTCTTTTTTTTTCGAAGATTAATTTCTTTGCTACAGAAAAACAGAACGGTGACGTTTTTTGTGGGGATCATTAATCCTTCTCGTGCAAGTCGCAGTTTGTTTAATTACAAATTGTAATGTTGATGGATCAGTTTTTAATTATTTCATCATTTCTGTCAGCCTAACAGTTTTAATTATAAACTCGAAATCCCCCTCTGGCTTAACCAAAACGCTCATTACAGCTCATTATAAATTTTTACCAAATCAAATAGTATTCACGTGTTAAAGGAAATTGGCATCCAGTGCAATTTTCTTCATGACTTCGATGCTGATCGTTAATTGATTGCGAAACTTATAAACTTGATAGCCTGCAGATACCAACTGAAACCCGCTTATTTGTCAGTTACATGGCGTGAGTGGTTTTGTCCCATCGCTGATGATAGCTCCCATCGTGAATTTTTTAGGTGTTTTGTTTTCACGATAAGCCTATTAATAATATAACGATGATTGATTTTCCTCTCCCAGTGGGAGCAACTGACCATATAGGCCGAAAGGGATTTTCATGCCTTGATGATGAGCCCTGAAAATAATTATTTATATATTCACAAAAATACGTTTTCGAAATAATAG
>JAQFYZ010004892.1:0-10321 GCA_034695085.1 Cylindroiulus punctatus
TGCTCTATCTCCTTCGGTTTAGAATCTGAAATGGCATGCGCCATGAAAATGACGTGCTGCGTGGGATTTCACAAGGTGTATGGAATCCTCGCATTACGTTCTATTTATTTATTCTCGGCACATTTTACCTAACACAAGTGGTTTCAAAGATATTTGGAAGGCCCAGACATCTGGTTCACCCTGTATACATATATAGACAATATACAATATATACATTATATTACTTTGATTGTTGTTATTGTTTTAAATAAAACTCGCAATTTGTGTGGAGTCACGTGGACTTACACCCTGATTTCAATGTCATGCATCCACCAATTGGACATGCAATATGTCCAATTGCACATGTGCCTTGTGAAATTTAGTTGGCCCTACGGGATGATGACACACCATATTGAAATCGGGCTGCATTTTGTATTGATGTAAATTTTCAGTTATTCTGGATAAAAATAAAGTTAATTTGGCGAAAACCAGACAATAATTAAGAAAAATATCCCATTTACAATAGGGAGTCTGATCGTCCACTGTATACACTAAGGGCACATGTGCCCTATGATTACGTAACTGCACATATTTTGCATCATTTACATTGGAAATTCGCATCAATACAAAAATGTGACACCTCGTCCTATAGACTCAACAAAATTTCGTTAAAAAAATATGAATGGACATGCAATATCTGCGCAGGTAACTTTCGAAATTTGGAGTTCTTCACGTTTTCTTATAGACAAGTAATGTTGTGCACATTTCGAATTGTGTACGTTCAGTGTACCTACATTCACTAAATTTTGCACCAAAAAATACTTCACATACAATATCTGTGCAGTTAACTTTTGAAATTTCGAGTTTTCTTATAGACAAGGAATGTTGTGTACATTTCGAATTGCGTACATTCAGTTTACATACATTCACTAACGTTTGCACACAAAAACAAAAAAATTGGACATGCAATATCTGTGCAGTTAACTTTCGACATTTCGAGTTGTTCTCTTTTTCTATAGACAAGTAATGTTGTGTACATTTCGAATTCTGTACATTCAGTGTACATATTTTTGCAAAAAAACAATACTTCACATAAAATATCTGTGCAGTTAACTTTTCGAAATTTCGAGTTGTTCGAGTTTTCAATAGACAAGCAATGTTGTGTACAATTCGAATTGTGTACATTCAGTGCATCTTACTTCAAGCATGAAATTTCCATTAAAAGTCTGGAGTAAAATTATGGATTTCGTGTGTTTACCTTGCTCACAAAATCACAACATTCCTAGCCAGTTGCTGAAAAATTGTTATGATGTGGCACCATTCAGTTGTCAGGTGGGGCGATACCATACCAATTCCATACCAAACTATGCAATGTCAGACGAAGACCGAAATTCGACTATGGTACCACATCACCTTTGAGGAGTCACTTGAGTCACCAAACTAAGTCTCCACAGAAGTCGACTCCTCGTGTTGAAACCAATGGCTGCTGTCGTGATGCAGTTGAATTTTGTTTCGGTTACAAACTATGGTATCGAAGATAAACACAGATCGAAGTTGCCATGACGAAGGCACCTAACAGACGTCGGTACCTCCTGTGTAGGTAAGGTAGAGACAATCAATGAATGACCTAATTGATTTTTCTGTCTAATTTCAGCCCAGGATCGATGACGTTGCCAATTTTCACATGTAATGTGAAACTGAAGGTGACACAATGTAGCATGAGTGGTTAGGTATCTGTTACCAGTGAACAGCATTGGGAACAAAGTTACAAGGGCCTTCAATTGACGGAAAATTCAAGTACACTGTAAAAAACAAGGGTAGTATTGCAGAACTTTATGATGGCAACTGGTAGCACAGAACATGTGATGCATGTTCACAGTGCTCATTAACTGTATAAATTGACACAGGCTTCCCCAAAACTTGGAAGAATGGAAAACCTGGAAAAATCATGGAAGTTGAAAAGGCGTGGAAAAATCAGGGAACAATCAGGAATGATTGATTCATTTTATAAAAGTCTGGGAAACTCAAATTTCTTGACACAGAATTCAAGAAACTCAAGCTATCAATTCAATCAAGCAATTCTGTGGAAGAGATCAATAATGCCATTTTTAAATTTGAGCAAACCTATCTAAATTTGAAGATTTGTATTAAAATATGTGCTCCATTGCTGGTTTCTTTTGAATTTTGCGTTAGACTCATGTTTATAAACAATGAACAATCAACACAGCATTTTTTTACATTGACAAATTAGACAATGTTGACAAACATTGACATAAATGTAGTTTCGCATTCAGAATGGCTAGGGACATTTTTTAAAAAACTTGAAAAAGTTATGGAAAAGTCTGTGAAGTTAAAATTTGAATCTCTGGGTAACCCTGTTAATTGTTACTGTGTGGTTCAGAGTTCACCACTTTATAATCATGAAAAAAACGGCGCATTCTGTTATTTTCCACATCCACGGTTCTATCAAATTGATAAATTTCCCATTAATAATGTTTTCAGTATTAATAAACTCATCTAAGTAATAATTTAATTGTTAATTACCACATTATTAATAATGTTAAATAATGAAAAACATCGAGTTTTCAAGTAATCACATGCCAATATCAGCTTTTTGCAGCATTTTCTATTGCATTTTTTATTGCCTCAACAGATTTGGTTGTATTAACACTTTTTTCGGTATTCTGCAAATACTTTGCAAATACGTTAACAGTCCCAGAAATTATGAAAATATGAAATTATGAAACGGAAATTGCTCATTACTGGTATTGCCAAAATGAAAATTAAAGATGGCGATTGTTAAAATAGCATGTCTTCACTTTTTAGCGATTTTAGACCCCTCTATCCATGGCACATTTGAAGTCACATTTATTGAGTTTCCACAGTTTTTATGCAGGTTTAAAATAATTCTTTTCTTTTTCCAAAATTTCACAAATTATGAAATATTGTTATGAACAAATTACATGAAGTTTATTGTGTAGCAAAGTTTCTAAAAATTTCTCTTAATATTTCTTTGAAGCTAACATTAAAACTTTGAACATAGTTTTTATATTCTCCTGATTACACCCCCCCCCCCTTCCACTCATAATTTCACTAATTGTTATGAAACTTCCATACTCATGAAATAGCAGCTAAAATTCCGAGCATGAATTTCACTTAAGATTTAAATATTCATTTTGACTAGGTTTGGGATTTCAAAAATTACAGTGTTCTTCATTTTCCGCCTAAAATCGATAATTTTCCCTACCATATGTGGCCCAGAGTGCATGACTGAAAAAAGGAAAAGCTTCCATTTTTAAATCTTTTTTTACAAAAAAGTCTTAAAAAGATTACATTTAATATTTCCAATCGTTTAATGAAAAACATTTCAACTCCATGTTCAACCTTTGTTTTTGGTGGAAATTTTCAGAAAAAATGATCTACAAATAACTATTGCCCGTACCACCCCCATTAAAAAAAACATGCAGAATTCTGCAGAAAAAAATTCTCAGAAATAATTCTGCAGAAAAATATGATATTTCTGCAGAAGTAATTATGCAGATATTCTCCTTCATAAATATTTCTGCAGGAAAACATGAAATTTCTGCAGAAATATTTATCCAGAAGTTCTTCTGCAAGAAAACGTATCAAATTGCTGCAGAGTTCTGCAGAGAATTCTGCAAAAAGCTTTCTGCACAGTAATCAGTATGCAGAATTCTGCAGAATGTTTTTTATATTGGATTGCTTCTTCTTGTACCAAAATTAATGTAATCCTAATTGACCAACAAGTAAGACTCGACAACCTGTTTCTGCCCAATCAGATCAACGTAAATCGATACTTGAGTCATTGCTCATGCTCAGAGCTAGATAAGTCCGTGGTAGGGCTTATTTTTCATTGACAGAACCCCAGACGCCATTTGTGATCATCTGCTTTTGAAGATTTTTTCCAATATTAATATGAAATTTTATAAGTCCACCAAATTCAATATGTCCAGTTAGTTTTCTAAAAAATGAAAAATCCTTCACTATAGTCGTCTCGGCAAAAGAACGAAATTTTTTACAGCCAATCAGAGAGATTCGGCTTATCGATATACTATTTCAGGAGTTTCAGCGGTAAGAGGAAAATGGCTGCCATGCTCGATATTGTATTACAGGATGGACGAATCGCAAACAGGAAATGACATCCTATTAGTCTAAACGACGCCATTTTTTCGCTCTTTTGCCAGGACGACTATAGTCTTTCTTCATACAGAAATTTAACTTTCCCACAAAATAAACCTGAAATCACCACCACTAGATGGCAGTGGTAGCTCACCAAAAAAGAAAGCACGTGCCTGATGACGTCATAACTGTTTACGCCTTTCAGCCTTGTGGCCGCCATTAGATTCCCGAAGCAAAGCAAGTGCACACAATTTCAACCGAATTCTCTTCTTGTAAATCATATTATAAACATTATCACACTCTGACAACAACTCTCAACGTTTACCCTGATTATATTACATTTAATCCTGGCAAAACTTGATAATTTCACCAGCGCGGACATCAACATGGCCGCCGCAAGGCAACGTCGCTCACTCGCCCAAGATTCTATTTTACCGAAAACGCTTTTTTTTCATAATTGTATACGCCTTTTCTGCAGAGGGCCCTACTACCAGCCAATGGCATCACCAGCTTCCCCATATCAGCCTTATGGTCGCCATTAGCTCACGAAGCAAGGCAGGGATCTGAGCAAGGCAAGTGCACACAATCTCTTCGTGAGAATATTATCATGACAACTTTTCAAAAAAACTTCGTGTAAAATCATATAAACGTTATCGCATCCTGATAGTAATCTCAACGACTACCCTGATTTAATTCCATTTAATTCGAATACATCAATCGACATCATGGCCGCCGCGAGGCAACCAAGATTCTGCGTTGCCGAAAACGCTTTTTTTCATAATTGTGTACGCCTTTTCAGCAGAGAGTCCTACTACCAGCCAATGGCATCATCAGCTTTCCCAGACCAGCCTTATGGCCGCCATTAGCTCACGAAGCAAGGCAAGTGCACACAATTTCACAGACTGCAATTTCAGCTGAATTCTCTTCGTGAGAATATTAACGTGAAAATTTTATGAAAAATTTTCGAAAAACTTCGTGAAAATTTATATAAGCATTATCGCATCCTGATAACAATCTCAACGACTACCCTGAGTTAATTCCATTTAATTCGAATGCATCAATCGACATGAGCATGGCCGCCGCAAGGCAACGTCGTGCACTCGCCCAAGATTCTATTTTACCGAAAACGCTTTTTTTTTCATAACTGTATACGCCTTTTCTGCAGAGGGCCCTACTACCAGCCAATGGCATCACCAGCTTTCCCATATCAGCCTTATGGCCGCCATTAGATCACGAAGCAAAGCCAGGACGGCCAGGATCATGAGCAAGGCTAGTGCACACAATCTCTTCGTGAGAATATTATCATGACAACTTTTCAAAAAAATTTCGTGTAAAATCATATAAACGTTATCGCATCCTGATAGCAATCTCAACGACTACCCTGATTGAATTCCATTTAATTCGAATGCATCAATCGACATATCCATGGCCGCTGAAAGGCAACATCGCCCACTCGCCCAAGATTCCGCATTGCCGAAAACGCGTTTTTTGGCCCAGTTTATTAAACGTACTCATTAGGAATCGGATTCGAAATCTCCAATTTCCCACTCGATAGGCTATCGCGCGTGACGTCATTTAATTATGGACGAATAAAAAGTATCGTTAGAAAAGGGTAACAATTTATGCAACACATCGAGGTGCCTTGTTTCGTTGCCAGGACGGAGGACGGTGTGACAAGTGGGCCGCCGAAATCGAAAGCACAACAAAGAAAGGGAAAATTGTGCAAATGCTGTTTTTCGACTAGTTTCCTGACCTCACCGGACCAGCGAACATGGGCAGCAGTTGATGTTGGTACGCTTTGTTTCTCGGCCAGCCATGACCATATCGTCGCAGCTTATCGGAAATGCCTGTGGTCACCACGGACCTTGCACCTTCTACAGGACGCTGGGCATCGCCGCCAAAAATGGCCAGAAGGAGAGCATTTCGGTGGGCCAGTTCTTCTTCCTACGCTTCGGGGCCACGGAACCCGTGTGTGTTGGTGAACTGCAGTTGCTGTGGAAGGACAAGAATGTCAACTGTGCCTTGAGCAGCTGCCGACTGTACTATTTGCCCGAAAACACACCAGATGGGCGGCATGAGCACCATGGAGAGGTAAGACCATGTCCACTTTATCCAGCTTTATCCAGCTTATCCAACATGTCCGATTGACCACTATGTCCAATTGACCAGTTTACCCCAGTTTTGGGAGGTGGGTGACAGACCTGCACCCCGAATTAGGCCTACATTAGCACTTGTGGAAAATGCCAAAAATATCGGGTCGATATCGTCTGGTAATGTTGCCCGACAGACCAGATTCAAAATTCAGTTTTGCGAGTAAATGTTTGTTTTATTTATATATTATTATATCTTATATGACAGACCCTGCACCCCGAATTAGGCTTACATTAGCACTTGTGGAAAATGCCAAAAATATCGGGTCGATATCGTCTGGTAATGTTGCCCGACAGACCAGATTCAAAATCGTGTTTAAATCTGTGAAAATTCAGTTTGTTTTATTTAAATTATTATATTATGTAATTGATAGGCATAATTGTGTTATGGTATTCGTGCTGAACCACTATGTCAAATTGACCAGTTTACCCCAGTTTTGGGAGGTGTGTGACAGACCCCGAATTAGGCCTACATTAGCACTTGTGGAAAATGCGAAAATATCGGGTCGATATCGTCTGGTAATGTTGCCCCACAGACCAGATTCAAAATCGTGTTTAATTAAATCTGTGAAAATTCAGTTTGTTTTATTTAAATTATTATATTATAATTTATAAGCATAATTGTGTTATGGTATCCCACTATGTCAAATTGACCATCGTGCCCAGTTTACTCCAGTTTTGGGAGGTGTGTGACAGACCCCGAATTAGGCCTACATTAGCACTTGTGGAAAATGCGAAAAATATCGGGTCGATATCGTCTGGTAATGTTGCCCGACAGACCAGATTCAAAATCGTGTTTAATTATATCCGTGAAAATTCAGTTTGTTTTATTTAAATTATTGTATTATGTAATTTATAGGCATAATTGTGTTATGGTGTTCGTGCTGAAGTTTTTCGGTTCTGCATGCATTGCTCCAATAATGGTGGTATTTTGGAATTCATAAACTAATGACGTCACTTTCTCCATTTGCCTGGAGGAGCCTGAACAAACAAGCAGTGCCAAATGCTTGCAGCTGCATCAATCGAATTGAATAATTTGCCAATATTTAATTAATTTATTTAAAATTGGATTGGCGTTTGTTAACTAATATTATCAGCGTTGCCCATGACGTTTGGCAAGGCTCGATTTTCAAGTGTCTTTCTTGAGTTTTCCAGCAGCCATTTTTAAATTTTGCTGCATGGGAACAACAAACCTGTTATGCAGCGCGTGTAGTAGTAGAGTAGGCCTAGTTCAGCAATTGTGCAAAATGCTAAAAACGTGTTGGCTAAAAATATCTGATCAATACCGTCAGGCAATCGCGATGTTGCCCAACAGAACAGATGCAAAATCGTGTTTGAATCTGCGAAAATTATTTGTAGTCAAAATTGTTGAAGTTTTTGGTTCAGCATTGTAATTTTGTTTGTGGTGATAATTTTGGAATAAATACACCAATGACGTCACTCTCCTTTTGCCTGGAGGAGCCTAAACAAACTGCATCAATTGACAAGCTCATGATTCACTAAATTGCTGAATATTTAATGTTAAGTTATTATTATAATTAATATGCGTAGAATACATTAACATATATGAATATATAATGAAAATATTAATAGTATATATGCATGTAATATATATATTTATTAATTTATATAAATTTCTAATAATATATAGAATTCTCAAGTGTCTTTCTTGAGTTTTCAGCAGCCATTTTGAAATTTTTCAGCTTGGTAACAACAATCCTGTTATGCTGTGCATGTGATATGCACCTAGCAGTTGTGGATCGATTTCGTAAAAAAATGTGGAGTTGGTGAATATGAGAAATACATGTATCTGAAGAGTTCAGGTTTACAAGTTTGCTAACCAAGGAGACATAATGTATGATTCTTGACATGAAAATCTCAACTCCTCACATATGTACAAAATTCCCACAACCTGGAAAATCTTGGAAAGTCAGGGAAGTTGGGTGGTCTTTGAAAATGTAACACAATTTCATATTCTGGCCAAGCTTTCATATATGCCAGATATTTTATCTTAAACTACTCCCCAAGTAATGTTGTTGGTTTAATGTTTTGAATTACTGTTCAGCTGTATTGTTATTTATATGCATTTAAGGAAATGTGCTTAAAAATCTTTAGGCCTATATTAGGTGGTTTTTATACAAAATATACCAAAAAGAATTTAAATCCGTTTGGGATCTTGTGTTGTAGTTTCTTTTATCAATTTGCATTTTCAAATTTGCCTGAAATAACTATTGTTGGAATGTGAATATTAAGGGTAACAATGAAAAGCAAATATCTGTCTATTTATTAGATAAAAACTTCGATTGCATATTTATGTAGATTTATAAATTTTGCAATTTTAGTCTTTGAAAAATTATTGTTTTGAATTACTCTTTATCAGTATTGTTATTTATAAAAGCATTTAAGGAAATGTGCTTAAAAATCCATTAGGCCTACATTAGGTGGTTTTTATACCAAAAAGAATATTGAGTTTTCCAGTTTCCAAAAAGAATATCCGTTTGTGATCTTGTGTTGTAGTTTCTTTTATCAATTTGCATTTTCAAATTTCCCTGAAATAACTATTGTTAAAATCTGCATATTAAGGGTAACAATGAAAAGCAAATATCTGTCCATTTATTAGATAAAAACTTTATAAATTTAAATAATTTATAAGTTTTGCAATTTTAGTCATGGAAAAATTCAAAAGATCTTGAACTGAAACCTGGAAAATCAGGAAATTTCACTTATAAAAATAGGTGGGAACCTTCAATACCTTCCTCAACTCCCCACACTACTAATGTTTTATGAAATTGGACACAAACTCATATTAAAAAACAGCACGAAAATGGAGACAGTTTATTTGGCAAAATTGTGTTTTGGGTGCTGGAGTTGTTCTGACCCACTTTTGGGCTGGAGGTATTTTTGGTTCACTATTGTAATTTAGTGTAATATTTCAAGCTACATTGAACTGGGTCATTATAATTTACGAATTTGGAATTAATAATGACGTCACTGCAGGGTTCCCTCAAATCTGGAAAACATGGAAAAGTCAGGGGAGTTATAAAGACATGGGAAAGTCAAGGAAGATTGATTTATTTTAAAAATGTCAGGGAAATCTAACAAATCTCTTGACACAGAAGTCAAGAAATGAAACAGCCCAGCATGAGTTGGATGCCCAGGGTTCATACGCACCTGGAAAGTCAGGGAAGATCAAAATGGTCAGGGAGAGTCAGGAAAAACTACGTTTTTTTGCTGTAAAATCAGGGAAAGTCAGGGAAAATAAGTTTTTTGAAGAAAATAAAATTGAAAAATAAATTCCATCCCCAAAACACCCAAAAAATAATTTTTTACATGTTAATTAATTATTTTGAGATTTCTGCTAACCATTTCCAAAAGTTGATATTAATAAACGTTATATTTTTCTCATGAGCAGGTTTAAAAAAAAATTCTACACGATTTATAAGTCAGGGAAATTTACTTGGGTTGTCAGGGAATGTCAGGGAAATGATTTTGTAAATTTGAGTATGAACCCTGATGCCACAAAGTCTTTGTAATTTCATGCAGGGAATTCCCCATTTTCACTGTTGACATACAGTAATCTGTTAAACAACAGCCAGATCTCAAAAATACCTTCTCTGACAACAATTTGGAAACCTTAGCTTTTTTTGCTGATTGTAAGAAGAATAACCTGACAAAGAAATATTTAATAATTTTTATGTCTCTTGTAATTTTCTTTATTTCTATTAACTGAAGCTATCAATTGAAGCGAGTAATTCTGTGGAAACTATCAATAATGAAAAAAATTTGAAAAAAAAAACTAATTTTAATTTGAAGTTTTTTATTTAATTGTGTGCTCTATTGCTGGTTCCTTATTAAATATTTTGTCCACCTTATGTTAATTATGAACAATCAATATAGCATTTTTAACATTGGCATATGTAAGTCATATTTTCGTATTTTTCAGGGAAATTTTTTTTGAAACCTGGAACAGTCAGGGCAGGGTTCATACGCACCTGGAAAGTCAGGGAATGTCAGGGAAAGTCAGGGAAGAGCAAAATGGTCAGGGAGAGTCA
>JAQFYZ010004893.1:0-10320 GCA_034695085.1 Cylindroiulus punctatus
CACTACGGTATAGGCCAGCACAGGTTGCACTACGGTATAGGCCAGCACAGGTTGCACTACGGTATAGGCCAGCACAGGTTGCACTACGGTATAGGCCAGCACAGATTGCACTACAGTGTAGGCCAGCACAGGTTGCACTACAGTATAGGCCAGCACAGGCTGCCCTGCAGAATAGCCCAGCAACTGTCCCCCAGAAAGGCCGCACTGAGAATAGCCCAGCAACTGTCCTGCTAAAGGCTGCCCTGCAGAATAGCCCAGCAACTGTCCCCCAGAAAGGCCGCACTGAGAATATCCCAGCAACTGTCCTGCGAAAGGCTGCCCTGCAGATAGCCCAGCAACTGGCCCTCGCAAAGGCTGCCCTGCAGAACAGCTCAGCAATTGGCCCTCCGAAAGGCTGCCCTGCAGAACAGCCAGCAACTGGCCCTCCGAAAGGCTGCCCTGCAGAACAGCCCAGCAACTGGCCCTCCGAAAGGCTGCTCTGCAGAATAGCCCAGCAACTGGCTCTTCGAAGGGCTGCTCTGCAGAACAGCCCAGCAACGGGCCCTCCAAAGGCTGCACTGCAGAAATGTAGGTAACCCATGTGTGTAAATTCAATACGCAAACATCGAGCACCTGGTTTTGACAGTAGCGACCTTGTGCCAATATTTTCCCCAGCCCATAATATTTGAACGAAAAAACTTATTTATGAGCCGATGCAAATTTCGCTGAAATTCAGACGTCTTCCGTGTATTGTTAGCCAAAACTGTCTCAAAATTAGTTTCTTCTACTTGGAATTGCTCGTTAAGAAGCCAGTCACGATTGCTGAGCGACCATATGATCGAATGATGTCAAGGCTTTTGTTTTCTTAGCATAAAATGCCTAATTAGCGTCCCCTGAAAATGGCACACAAATATTTCATTTATGAGATTGTTCTGCCCACGCTGGCGGCCATCTTGAAATAATATTCATTGCACAAGTACTGAAACTGGAACAGGGCACATCAGTTACTACTGAACTGGCTAATAATGAATGAGTTTTAATGCAATTGAAAGAAAGAACCAAACGTTTTACGGTATATCAGTCATGCATTACCAAGACTTGCGTTGAAATGAACTTAGTGCAGCATATTCAACACTGAAACAACATCAATTCGATTGTGTTTTGGATTTATTTTTTGGATGAGTTGATCGTGTAACGATTTGACCAATAACATGTCGTTGGTCGCTTCGGACACGTTCTGCGCCTTGAAAAATGCCCATTGGAATTCAGATGGTCGCTATTGCGGATACTGTATTTGAATTTTTTTTATACAAAATCACTAAAACATTTTTCAGTGTACTGATGTCAAACGACTTGAACGCTGGTGGTTGTGTTCGTTAAGACAGTTTTCATGTGAAGGACTTCTCAGTTGTGTGGCAATAATGTTGTATTAGAAAAATAAGGATTTTAAATACTGTATTAAAGGTTGTTTTTATGAAATATCAAAGAATTGTCAAATATTTTTCAACATACTGACTAGCGACATTGTAAAGGACTTCTTAGTTGTGTGGCAGTAATGTGGTACTAGGAAAATAAGGATTTTAAATACTGTATTAAACTTTTTTATCAAATATCCATGAATTGTCAAATATTTTTCAAAATACTGGCAAGTGACATTGGGGTGATGGTCGTTAAGATAGTTTTCATTGTTAACAAATAAAGGACTTCTCAGTTGTGTGGTCATAAGGTGGTACGAGGCAAAATAAGGATTTTGAATGCTTGTTTGAGTTTTTTTATATCAAATCTCCAAAAAATATCAAAAATGTTCAGTATTCAGTACTGATATTGGTGGCTATTGTGTTATTATTCCTTGTTAACAAATGGAGAACTGTTACGTGGCAATGTGGTATTGGGAATATGATAGATTTTAAATACTGTAATAATGGAAAAATCTTAGTTGCTGTATACATTTTTTGTTGTCAAATACACAAATCAAAAAAATACCAAAATATTTATTTTGGATGCGCATTTAAAAAAAAATTCCAAACTTTTTCAGTGTATTGACATTGGCGAGTTGAAGTTATTTTCGAGGTAGGAACAAGTTTTCTGCTGGTAAACAGCAAACAAACAAAACTTGAAATTCAGCACACGCGCAAGCCGTAGGAATTCTACAGGAACTTTAAAATTCAGGATGACATCACCGGTTAAAATTCTGGAAAGCCGCTCACGGATATTTTTACTTTTACTCGCAGTAAATACACACTGACTATTTGTTGACAAACAACCGTTATCACCTGACAGTCCGAAATGACGAAATTTCTGTTTGCGTTAGTGATGTTTTTTGACAAAAATAAATTTTCCACAGTTGTTTGTTGCCACAGAGCACATTGCAACCCAATCAGATTCACAACAAAGACGTTTATGGGTTGCCCTGAAACCCCTTTGGAGGACGTTGAAGGAGGTGGAAAGGCAATTTTCGTTACGGCAGTTGACCTTAACATTGTTTTCGCTTTCACCTTCTTCCCCAAAAGAGGCCAGTGACATTTAGCACTGTAGCAAAAAACAGTCAGGTGGTCGATGAAGCGCCCCCTCTGGGCCAACTGGTTTCCATTTCTTGTTTGCCACCGAGCCGAGCCTCATCAGAGGCAAAGAGAACTTCGAGGAGTGGACATGGAGGACCACGTCGTTATCTACACCATGGTTATCATCTTCAATGTCATTGTTTACTTCGCCAGCCTGACTGGGACCTTTCCAAAGGAGCTGCTCGTTGACATCAAGTTCAAACCGGAAGTGTGCTACAATCGCAGTGAGAGTGGCCAGTATGTGACCTACCACTATGTGTGCAGGAACCAAGTCGGCAAAGTGCTGGAGAACACGTAAGTCGCAAGGGGAACCTGGGAAACCTGGAAAAGTCGGGGAAGATTGATTTATTTTAAAAAGTCGTGGAAATTCCACTAATCTCTGGACACATTTATTTTAACATGTCATGGAAATTCAACAAATCTCTTGACACATTTATTTTAAAAAGTCAAGGAAATTCAACAAATCTCTTGACACTTTTATTTTAAAAAGGCATGGAAATTCAACAAATATCTTGACGCATTTACTTTAAAAAGTCATGGAAATTCAGCAAATCTATTTTCACAGATTGATTTTAAAAAGTCATGGAAATTCAACAAATCTTTTAACACATTTATTTTAAAAAGTCATGGAAATTGAACATCTCTGTACACATTTATTTTAAAAAGTCATGGAAATTCAACAAGTCTCTTGACACAGAAGTCGAGAAATTCCCTGTTGACATATCTGTCGAGCATCTGTCAGATCTCAAAAATACCTTCTCTGACAAGTATTTGGTAACCTTTGCTTTTTTTTCTGCTGATTGTATAATGCTTCCTATCCACTGGTAATTTTCTGGCTTAATTAAATACAGCACAGAAAGAACAGCACAAATGCAACTAACAGCTGTTGTATTTTCGCAGTCAAATGTTAAGAAATTCCACGACGTTTCAAAGGCTTAAACAAAATACCATTACAATTAATACATGTATCCATAGAATTATGTACAAAATTTAGTTTTTACAGTCATATGGAAGGTCAAAGAATCATAGAACCTAACATGGAAGCAATTAAAAATAAAATTTCCAACTTTTTAGGCTGCATTTCCAATGGATAGAAGGATTTTTTATATAATTCTTTAGACATTAATTTTGATTGTATTATTCCTATCTATTGGCAATGCAGCTGAAGACGTTGGAAATTTTACTTTTAATAGCTTTCACGTTGTATAATATTCCGCTATAAAAATTCAAGAAATCGATTAAGCTTTTTTCCATTTCTTGAAAAAAAGCCATACCATTTTTTAAAATTTTTTTTTAAAAATGCACCTTCGATTTCTGAAATTTTTATCATGCAGTTTTCAATATTAGAACATTTTCCATTTAGATACGTGCGGAGGAAGCCCTTTGAGATGCAAATCGGTGTCGGGTTATTGCCCCAAGGCATTGATGAGGGCATCATGGACACCTGCGTTGGAGAAAAACGCCACCTGGTCATCCCACCTTCCAAAACTCATCAGCGGCACGGCAAATGTAAGCATCCGGTCATCGGTCGCTTAACCAATGCTTGGCAATGGGACCAGACCTTCTGGACACCATCAATGACCATGTGTTTTCTTTGATTCAGCAGCTGACATGGACATTACCAGCAACGGGTTTCTGTACGTGGACCTGGAAGTGGTAGCCATCAACACGTACGCAACGTCCCGGTCCTTCGACTGCTGTGACGGGGACGGCAATGGACGCCCGATGACCAGCGATGGAGGCCCAATGACCAGCGATGTAAGTGAAATTTGAGTACCAGACTTTGCGTTGCAAAACTCACTCATATGAAAATGTTTCTGCGGAATATTTTATGCAGAATTTCTGAAGAAAATTCTGCAGAATTCTGCATAGATTTTGTCCTTTTTTCTACAGGTAACATTTATGCATAACATTTTATGCAGAAATATTCGTTTTTTCTGCAGAAATTATGTATGCTCTGAAAAACGATTCGTGCTTAAAATATGTTAAATGGAAAATAACTGTTTATTTATTATATTGTAAAAAATAAAAACAGATAAAAATAGAATTTCCCCAGTAAAGCACATTTGAATATTTCAGAGTCATTGTCTCATCTTGAGTTCGGTTTTCAAGTTGTCAGTTCCACAATTTATATGCAATTTTTGAAATCTGGTTTTGACAAATTAAAAATTTCATCTGCATGCAATACGTGATAATTTGAATTGCATGCACGTACATTTCCCAATTACTGTGCATGTATGTACAATACAATACCTCCTTTTTAAAGGTTTTATTATTCTTTTCAATCTGCATGTCCAAATGCAACTTTTTCTGCAGAATTTTTTTGCGGCAAATTTTTTTCTGCTGGATTCTGCAGAGAATTTTCACATGGGCACCAGGTTTTGATTACACGAATTGTTCTTACAGGGTTTGCAAAGCCTTCGGAGGACCTTCAAGGTTCCGCGGACATCGGTCGATGAAAAGTCTTCGCAGCATGATCACGGCTATGGATCCATGGCCATGGATGAGTTTATGAAATCCTCGCTCGCAGCAATGAAGGCGAGGGATCAATGGAGGACGAACCCATTTCGACCGCCCTACGAGAAGATCGTGCGCTAAAACCCGGGCCCAAAGTGTTATGTGCCAAAATGTTGCGCGGCCGCATGGGACGTGCTAGATCTCATCAGCAGGCTGTGCTGCAGAACTTCTGAGTGAATGGTGATGGGCCATCGAGGAACATTTAAGCTCCTCTGATGCATTAGGAAACATTCTGATGACCCACCACTAACTGCGAATGTCCCTGCATAGACACTGAACTCCTAATGGCTCGCAGGCTGTCGGGGATTGCCTGCAGTTCAGGGGCAGCTAAGCCAGCAATTACAATATCGGAGAGTTTGAGTTAAACACAAGAAGATGAAAAACATTCTGGATCAGTTGCAACAGCTACGACATGTGTCATTCTTATCCACTAGGCAAGTAAGACTGGACCATTTGGAGCAGAGCACATACGGTAGTACATCCGGCATTTACTTGCTGGCCAACCATAAGTCCACACCCGACAACACTTAATTTATTTGAGTTTGCACTCCATAGCTAATCTACGAAGTTAAATGCATAAAAACTAATCTATTAAAACTGAATTTGTAAATTATTAATTACAAGTGATATTTATAAACCTGAAAGGGGAATTGTGTTTACAAGTGCCTGTTTGCAAAATGTTAAAAATAAAATTTGAATTTGTTAAAGGATCTCGTGAGGACTCATCTCCGACATTGTGAGCTAACAAGAAATGTTTAATTGTAATACAAGTTTTTTAACAATTTCGACAATTTTAAGTATGGAATAAATTAGGTCTGAGACAGTCGGATGATACGTTGTCGACCTACAGTAGTTACATCAACATTTGATGTGGGTTTTTCACTATTTTGGTAAAAATAAATCGAAAAGAAGATCTGGATTGACGGGTAAGATGATTCGACCTAAAAAATGAAATGTTTTATCGAATTGATCCTTTTATTGCCTCGTGTAATTAAAAATTGGATAGACAGGATTTGTAATTTTTTTGGGGAGTTCTTGACCATCTTGAAGAGGTGGATTGTGGGATCAAGGAGCTGTTGTAAACTTTCCTGGGACATCCACATTTATCCCCATTATCTGGATTTTCACCGTTTTTACAATAATAAATCGATAAAAGATCTGGATTGCGAGTGCTTTACCGCGTTTTTGCCAGTTTTACTCGTTAAAAATTGAATTAGCCAGTGTTTAATGCCTTATCATACTCTTTGGTTGGAATGAAAAATTAGTTGCAATGACAACTAACAACTACATGTAAGTAGTTCTTTTTCAACTGAGTGCCGTCATTAATTGAGAAACGGCAATCCATTTAAAATTGGTTTTTGACTTTATTAGGTTACCCAGAGGTTTGCAGAAATATTTCAATTGTTTTGAAGACCATGGTTGTTGATTTAATAGGTTCAACTTCTTATGGAATTAATTGTTAGCTGTCAGTCAACAACTTCGAATAAACTAATTAGTTAAAATAAAACTGTTCATTCAAACTAAAAGTAAATTTGTTTCAAACATTAGTTATGTATTAGTGACTAACATAGTTGTAGTTTTTAAGGTTTTTAAAACTAATTTTTGCCTAACACAGATGGACATCAACTTTTCAGTCGCCCTGTAAAATCAACATCTGCTGGTTCCTACAATGAGCGATAGATGGCGCCACCTAACAAACCTAATTTTCCACGTAGCTGGTTTCGTTCCAAGTTTGCGGCGTGTTTTATACATGTACATGTACGTGTTGTACTTCAAGTAGTGTTTGCAGTCATATTTTAGTCAGGAACTTGATAAAATGCGTGAGTATATCTATAATGCTATCTTATACCTTGCTAATATTGAAAATTGTTGTTAGCACCATGGGTTGTCACCGGGCATCGATTGCAGTGATCTGCACGAGTCAGCCACGAAAAGTACATTTGTAGGCCTACTATAGATAAACTACATGTATGTTCACATGTAACAATTTTGGCTTCAAAGTGATTCTAAACACTGAATAAATTATTTACCTGGTAGAATGTGGTAGAACCTGGTAGATATCGCTATCATTTTCAACCTTGTACCCTCCACCATACATTTATAAAAAATAACTGACCTGTTATGTACATATGTAGTGCTTTCAGTAGTGTATGAAGTCGAAGATTAATATATGAAAGTCAGGAGCTCCCTTAAAATGCGTAAGTATATTTGCGGTACCATAAAATCACATACTAATCATGAAAATGCCATAATACCATATAGGGGGTGCGGCAATTAAACTAATAATAATAAAAATTGTTGTTAATACCATAGGCTGTCATCAAACTCATCGAAATCGATCGTGTGTGCTCTTGTTCCAATTTATCGGATTTAGAATGCAATCACACTTTTTGCCAAGTTTGTTTATTTTCGTAAATATGACGTTGAAAACGAGCGGTATGATGGCGATCACTTCATTCCACAGATTGGACAGTTCATTTAGCAGTTAAAATCGTTTTTCAAAGCCAAAAATATGCTCCGATATATGTTGCGTGGTGGACATGGGTGTTGAACTTGTGAAAATCTGCATCTTTCTCTGACAGGAACCTGGGCGAAGTTGTAATTTCGCACCTGAGGGCTGCGTTCGTGTACCGAAACGTCGCAAAGCTGACTTAGTTCGACAAATTCAAATTCTGAAAACATAATCATCTACTCATCTAGATTTGCATTCCTTTGCAGCTGTTTCGACCAAATTGTCGTGCCTGCTGGCCAGCCTCCTGGGAATCCTGGTTTTTGCCGGAATGCAGATGTACCGCTCGCAGCTCGCAGCATCCCAGCCCCTGACAATCGTAGGAGGATACCTGGGTTCCATCCTGTTTATTCTGGTCCTGACTGTATCTTTTACGAGAATTTAGTGGCCAAGTTGCCGAGTGTGCATGTCCAAAGGAGCACCATTTTCCTTAATTCTGTTTCGCTCAGGCCATTGGTAACTTAGAAGCCAGCTTGTTTGGGAAGCAGTTTCAAGCTCAGCTATTTCCAGAAGGTTGGTAAAATCTTTCACGAATTGTTTCTAGCAAAACAGTCTTTGCAATTGCACTTTCTAGATGGTGCACAACTACTCAGAAATCGATAGTGCATTTTTTATCATTTTTTTTAAAAAACTGTGAAGCTTAGATATTTTTTAAACAAAAATGGTAAATATGCATTATTGGTTTCGTCAATTTTCATAACAGAATATGAAAGTAGACCATGATACAAATGTAATGGTCCAAAAATCAGATAATTTTATCAACAAGTTTCGTTTTTACAGAGAAAATAAAATTTTAAATTTTTAAGTCAAATTTTTAACATTTTATTTTTTCTTTAAAATCTAAAGTTGTTTATAAAATGGTCTGGTTTTTGGCCGATTACATTCGTATCATGGTGTATTTTCATATTCCATTTTAAAATGGAAAGAAAATGAATGTGGAATGTTTTTAATTTTTGAAAAAATCCAAGCCTAACATTTTTTAACAAAAAATATTCAAACATACACAAATCGATTTCAATGAAATATGAAAGTACACCACGATACGAATGTATTGGACCAAAAATTTGTTTTTACAGGGAAAAGAAATTGTTAAGAATTTTGCTTTTTTATATCAGTTTGCTGTGTTTTCTTGCAGCAAAAACATAAAAGAACGACTCATGCACAACCCAAAAAACACATACCTGTGCGTGTCCTTGGTCATTTGATTTCCAAAAAAAAATTCTATTGTTCTTTCGTTGGTGGAGTCTTAAATTATGATTATGTAATCTTGTAGAAATTGCATGAAAATATCTGAAAGTCATCCCTAGTGAATGTGGAATACATTTCAATTATGCTGTCAAGTTCAAGTAACAAAGCCCTTGTATTGACGATGTATTTATTTTCGTTTCTAGTCGTAATCTGCTTGCTGGTAGCATGTCTGGCATCTGGTTTGGTCCACCGTGTGTGCGTAACGACATGGTAAGCAACTTAAGCAAATATTCCTTCAGAACGTGAGCTACGGTAAGCTGCCACTGTAATTTTGTTCATTTTCTTTCCAGTTTTATTTTTTCCATCGTGGCTCTTTACTATATTAACAAAATATCGGCAGGCAACCAGTCAGGATCCACTGTCGTATCGACAGGAGCGATACATAAACACAAGAAAGGAAATTGAGAAATGCGATGGGCTCATGTAAACTTTTCAATAAAGCTCAAAGTTACTCTTTAGCTGCTGTAAAGTACTTTCGCAAGGCTACAAGTAGACATGAGTGTCACTGAATTTACAAATGAGTGTATGATGATAGTTTTTACCGTAAAATAATCAAGGCGTACCAGTGCCAGATGGTGCTACTAATTGAATGTACAAAGTTAGTTTTATCTTTTACATTTTAATTGGTCTGCACACCAAACTAGCAAATGCCGGCAAATTCATCAGACAATAACGTTTTGTAAGTTGATTGCTAGACCCTTATTGCACACTTGTCAGTTGAATATAAGAGTTAACGGAAGGACAGACAATGAAACGTTAATTTTTGCTGTAAAAGCCAAATCCCTTAATCAAATGAGCTGATTTTGCGACCATTACATTCGCATCGTTCTGTACTTTCATATTGGGCCATAAACAGTTTGGCTTTTATTGCCAATTTTTCTGATTTTTCATGCATTTTGAAAGGTTTATTTTGGCTGTAAAAGTAAAATCACTTAGTCAAATAAGCCGATATTGGGCCAGTTTTATTCGTATCGTTCTATACTTTCATATTGGGCCATAAATAGTGCCAGCATAAATATGCTCATTTTGTCAAAACGTTGGCTTTTATACCCAATTTTTCCAATTTGCTATTTATTTTGAAATGTTTATTTTGGCTGTAAAAGCCAAACCACTTAGTCAAGTGAGCTGATTTTGGGCCCATTACATAAGTATCGTTCTGTACTTTAATATTCTGCCATATAAAGTACTACAGTATAGGCCAGCACAGGTTGCACTACAGTATAGGCCAGCACAGGCTGCTCTATGGTATAGGCCAGCAACGGTCGCTCTACGGTATAGGCCAGCAACGGTAGCTCTACGGTATAGGCCAGCAACGGTAGCTCTACGGTATAGGCCAGCAACGGTCGCTCTACGGTATAGGCCAGCAACGGTAGCTCCACGGTATAGGCCAGCAACGGTAGCTCCACGGTATAGGCCAGCAACGGTAGCACTACGGTATAGGCCAGCAACGGTAGCTCTACGGTATAGGCCAGCAACGGTAGCTCTACGGTATAGGCCAGCAACGGT